>JABAJV010008550.1:0-159421 GCA_018854895.1 Tricholoma furcatifolium
TATCACCCACAACAATCAGTATCGAGCCACAATTCGGCTTTGTTTACCATCAACGCGCCCACAACACGCCTGGGAGCCTGACAATTTGTAAGTAGGTGCCTCTCTTGTGCCTCTATCCAAATTCGACATGGGGCAATGATGCATCTGATCCTTACAGCCCCGTTACAGCCACGATGCATGCTTTATGGTAGGCGTCAATAGATTATCTGAATTTTAAATAAAAAACGGAGATAAATAGGAACCCTACTTATACCGAAGTCCTCGCACTGATTTCGCTTGCGGTCCTTCTTGCCCGACACCGCAACCATGTTCAGCGCGCTCTGGGTGCCCTTCCTTACTGCGCTCGCGGTGTCTGCGCTCGTCCCAACAAGAACCGAGTTTTCGAGGAGGTGGGATACTGTGCCCAACAGCCCTTTTGTTTCCACACAGGATGGTCAGTTCTATGTCAACGGCAGGTTAGTTTGGCACCCGTCTATCACTTCCCCGTCCGGTTTGACTGATGTTTTCCAAGTGTCTTCAACTTCATTGGCACGAACGCATACTGGCTGAGCTCACTTAATACCGACCAAGATATCAACAATACTTTGGCTTCCATTCGCGCCGCCAACTTTACAGTCGTCAGGACATGGGCGTTCAATGGTATCTTTTCTAACCGTCTCCTATGTGTCGATCACAAAAAAGTACTCAAATCGCAATTAGATGTCGACACTATTCCTGAGAATGGGACATGGTTCCAGTTGATCAATAATGGTACACTGTCCATTAACAACGGGACCAATGGTCTGCAGAAGCTCGACAAAGTCATCGAATTAGCGCAACAGAACGGACTCTATGTTTTGATGTCTCTCACGAACAACTGGAATCCTCTTCCTGGCAATGATACTAATACGACTAGCCCAATCCAAGCCAGACAGCTTGCAGGATCGGCAACGACGACTTCAAATACAACACTACCCAGGAATTACCTCAGCAATTCTTACGGTACGTTGTAAAGAATGCTGTTTCGTTACACATACTAAGGACGTTGTCAGGTGGAATGGATGCCTACGTTCGAAACTTCGGTGGCCCTCAGGAGCATGATCAATTCTATACGAATCAAACGCTGATCGACGCTTTCATGAATTACACGACTCAGATCGTCTCGCGATATGTCAACAATACAAATGTTTTCGGCTGGTATGTTCTTGCTTGTTTCAACTTGAGGTCTATCTAAATGCTGATTCTAGGGAACTTGCCAATGATCCTCGGTAAATTGGCAGATGCTTGTGCACGTGGTCATTGCAGGACTAACTTGTTCCAGATGCAACTCCACTCTTCCTGCTTCTGCAGGATGTGTCGCCCAGAACATAACTCGTTGGCATTCCGTAATTGCCCAACATGTAGCTCAAGTGGATCCCAATCATCTGGTATCCTCTGGGTAAGCAAATAGAGTTACTCTTTTTATAACATGCTACTCATGTCTATATAGCAACCAAGGTTTCTTCTGCACCGATTGCCCGAAACTCTTCCCTATAAAGACGACACCAGCACCCCAGCCCTCTCCCGCGCCTGGATCCCATCGTCGTAGCCTTCCTGAACCCCAGAGCAAGGCAAAACTTTTGAAAGAGAGGAAAGCTGCTTGGAAGAAAGAAAGAGAACGTCAGAAGCGCGCTGGTGTACAGGCTGATGGTGTCCAAATCAGAGGCCGCTGGACAGCTACTCGTACGTTTTTATTGTTTCCTGTATCATTCTATAGGCGCTCAACTTGTGCAGAAACAAAGCGTCAATCTGATCTCAGTTCTGCTTCGTCTGCATTTGATGGTTCCCAGGGTGTCGATAGTGAAGACATTCTCAATATCCCCGATATTGGGTTTGGATCGTTCCAGTTGTTCCCTGACCAGTTCGACTACAACCAAAACGCCCCTGACCCTAGCCTCCCTGCTTTCAATCAAACTCTGCAGGCAGGTTTGGAGTGGATTCAGCTCCAGGCGAACCTTGGGAAGCTGTGAGTGGAACATTCAAAGTATTCCTTCGATTTTAACTCATTTCGTTTTGCCTTAGGCTCAACAAACCAGTCTCATTGACCGGCTTTGGTCTGGTGACACAGTCCAACGCTGCATCTTTTGTGCCATTCAATTCAACCGTCGCACCCTTTGCGGCTGACTCCTGTACTTATCTTTCCTACTATGCCCCACGGATGCTGATCCCTATTTTTTGACCCAGCGACGACAACCAACGTCACCCAATCCTATGGTGTGACCGACGATCAACGAGATGATGCATATTCACAGTGGATTCAAGGTTTGTCAGCACATGTAATTTAGATGTTCATCCACTAAAGGTTACGTAGCGGGTGTTCTTGGCGGCCTCCAAGGAATGATTCAATACCAGGCAAGAATATTTTGTCATATTCAATTTGAACCGCAACTAATTCGTGTCGGTTAGTGGTCGCAAGCTAACCTCACGGCGGAAGATGGAACAGCAATCACTTCAACGTCTACGACTACTAGCGAGACTGGACAAACAACAACAACAGACACGACAGGGACATCTCCGAATGATGGTTATGGTATCCTCGGCCAAGGGTGTGTCTATTGTCTTATCTAATTTCTGGCAATGTTTTAAGCTTCTGTACAGAGAATCGGATGCTCTCCAGTCGATCTCCGTCGCCTCTCAAGGCTTTGCATCTGACAGCTCATAATGGCAATGTATCACAACTTCTGTTTCCGATGCTCTATGTCATTTACGGACATTTTGTCATTTCTTTGCTTTTCGTACATTGAGCAGATTCTAGTATTTGGACTTTAGACGCAGGTCAATTAATGGATTCATCATCTTTATATGGCTATGAACTTATAATGGAGTGCATTTAAATTAAGTATCATATAGGCCACACTTGCATAGCCATTTTTTCATTTACTGTCACAGTAGTCTCGACGGTCATGTGATAATTTTGTTAACTCGCGCCTTCTGTCAGTGTCACAGTGATAGCGCTCATTCCTTCCCATTGTTCCAGTCTTTAAGAAACACCTTTTCACGTCAACTTTGCGAACGTGCAAGGTTCAACCCTGACCGACTTTCATATACGAAGTTATCTTCGCTACTTGGCTAATTATGAAATTCTTCATTGACAACTTGCCGGTAGGTTTCTCAATTTTTGTCACTTTTTTATTTGCTCAGACTACGAGGTGCAGATTGTCTTTCCGTATGACCGAATCTATCCTGGTAGGAGACTTGAATGTATGCGAAGATAACAGTATTTAACTATGTAACAGAACAATATGCCTATATGTGCGATTTGAAGAGGACTCTCGATGCCACTGTATGCATGCCTTTCCCTGAGCCCAGTCGGATTTATGCAATTCACATGAATAGGGACATTGTGTGTTGGAGATGCCCTCTGGCACAGGAAAGACTGTATCGCTTCTTTCCTTGATTGTTTCATACCAACAGGTGAATGCAAACTCAAGATACAGTTGTGTTGAACTGACCCCCAATCAAGTTTTACCCAACACGAAGAAAGCTCATATATTGTTCACGGACGGTTCCTGAAATCGAAAAGGCTCTTGCAGAGCTCAAACGTCTCATGGCATATCGCATATCCCAAGCAGAGACAGACGAGGAGCGGGAGAAAGAAAAAAACTACTCGGGGCTTGGTTTGACGAGCAGGAAGAATCTGTGTATACATCCTGAGGTAACTTTGATGGCTTTTCATAAGGAATGTCTTTGAATATCGTATTAGGTTTCAAAGGAAAAGAAAGGGAAAGTAGTCGACGCGCGTTGTCGTGATATGACAAACTCTGCGGCGTGTGAAAAAGGTCGAGCAGATCCTGGTTCCGTAGAATTGTGCGATTGGCATGAAGTGAGTGTTTCGTTCGCCACTTGCCAAACAACCTTCAATTGGTAGAGTTTAGAATTTAGGGAAACTGGAACCTGGCAATCTGATACCCGCTGGGATATGGACATTAGCAGATGTTCTACAATACGGCCGTGATAAGGGCATATGTCCATATTTTACCGTTCGTCGAATGGTTAGGATCTCATCATTCTGGGTAAATTTGTATCTCACTAATCATGTTACAGATGCCCTTTGTTGACATCATAATATACTCTTTTCATTATCTGTTAGATCCGAAAGTTGCTGAGCAAGTATCCAAGGAATTATCCAAAGATGCCATAGTAGTCTTTGACGAAGCCCATAACATTGGTTAGCACCGCGGTCTGAAATATATTCTCGCCTAGCTGACGTCTACCTGTCTAAAGATAACGTCTGCATAGAGTCATTAAGTATAGACTTGACGCGGCCCATGCTAGACTCCGCTGCTCGAAGTGTTACCAGGTTGGGGGAAAAGATTGAAGAGTCAGTTGATGTTCAACCATCCGACATCCTATTCACATTTTATATGACATTTCTCCCTCAGGATAAAAACAACCGACGCTGCAAAACTTCAAGATGAATACGCAAAGCTCGTTGAGGGACTGCAAGATGCTGTTGATGATACTGATAGCTTTATGGCGAACCCTCGTGCGTCATTCCAGTAGTTGGTCAAGCTCCCAGTGAAATTTATGTTCCATCTCAACAGTCCTGCCTGACGATCTTTTAAATGAAGCTGTCCCTGGTAACATTCGAAAAGCGGAACATTTTGTTGCATTTCTCAAGCGGTTTGTTGAATACCTAAAGGTTAATCCATCCTTCTATCTCACCGTGTTCCTTTCGATTTACAAATCAGTTTAGACTCGAATGCGGGTGCTTCACGTCGTTGCAGAAACGCCCCTTTCGTTCCTTCAGCACCTTAAAGATATCACGTATATTGAACGGCGGCCACTTCGGTAAATATCAATCCTCGCCCTCAAACATGACATTCATAAACTTCCTTCAAGTTTCTGTGCCGAACGCCTGCAGTCCTTGATTCGAACTCTCAACATTAACCGACTAGATGAGTACTCTGCTCTTCAGAAAGTCGCAAGTTTTGCAACGCTGGTATCGACATATGAGAAAGGTCTTCATATAACTTGTTATCTATCTCAGGGGCCTGACCTCCTTTCGCAGGCTTCTTACTTATACTGGAACCATTCGAGACTGACAATGCGACGGTGCCTAACCCTGTGTTCCATTTCACGTCAGACTTCCCTATGCTTCTCTATTCCTTGTCGCTGATTAGGGCGTTTGTTGTTAGATGTCTTGATCCCTCCCTTGCAATTAAGCCAGTATTTGAACGGTTCAGCAGCGTCGTTATAACATCTGGAACAATTTCGCCATTGGATATGTATCCAAAAATGCTCCAGTTTACTCCAGTTGTTCAAGAAACTTATCCCATGACATTGACCAGAAATGCTTTTCTGCCTCTAGTACGTGTTGTTTTTTTTTGAGGTGGCTGACCCAACGATTCTGATCTCCTCAGGTCATTACCAGAGGTGGTGATCAAGTAGCAATCAGTTCCAGATTCGAAGTCAGGAACGATCCTGCTGTGGTTCGCAATTTCGGCAGCATCCTTATCGAGTACAGCAAAATTGTCCCCGATGGCATTGTCGCATTTTTTCCCAGTTATCTCTACATGGAATCAATTGTTGCCGCCTGGAATGACATGGTGAGTTATATTTCTGTCCTTGCATATTTTTTTCTGTAATTCAGGCCATGCTTAGGGCATTTTAAATGAAGTTTGGAAGCACAAGCTTATATTTGTTGAAACTCCGGATGCGAATGAGACGAGTATTGCTTTAGAAAATTATCGCAGGGTCAGTGACAGCCTGAGTAAAGAGACATTGGTTGACTTTCATTCAGGCTTGTGATAACGGGCGTGGTGCTGTTCTCCTTTCAGTCGCTCGAGGGAAAGTCTCTGAAGGGATTGATTTCGATCACAACTATGGACGCGCTGTCATCATGTTTGGGTACTCCATATTTTCATCCCTAAAAATCATGACTCATTTGGCCAAAACCAGTGTTCCATATCAATACACGGAAAGCAGAATACTCAAAGCTCGCCTCGAATACCTTCGCGATGCATACCGGATACGCGAATCCGAATTCCTAGGATTTGATGCAATGCGAAATGCAGCTCAATGTGTTGGACGAGTATTGAGAGGTAAAACTGACTGGGGTTTGATGGTATTCGCAGATAAGGTATGTCTGTAACACTTGCTTTCCGTTAGATGGATCTGTGAGCAACGGAACTACAGCGCTTCGCGCGTGCGGATAAGCGCGCCAAGCTTCCACGATGGATTAACCAGTATATCACGGAAACTGCCTCGAACCTCTCGACAGATATGGCTTTGACACTATCCAAACTCTTCATGCGCTCCATATCCCAGAATCCTAACGAAAACCAGACTGGGGTGTCTCTTTGGACTCTAGAGGATGTTGAAAAGGCACAGGCAAAACAAAAGGCCTTGGCTCAGGCTCAGGCCGAAAATAACGAGGAAGATGATTATGGGGATGGAGGTATCGATGACCAGATGTTGGTCGATTTTGACTTGGAGGTGTAGGTCTTGTAATGGTACAATAAATTAGGGATACATGCGTATTACTCTCCGCAGATACTATACAGTAATCTTGATATAATGTTGCGTCATAGACATTGGGCGCATTTTCCAGGGACCTGGTGTCAAAATGAGCTGTCGCCAAACAAGTCCTGTGAATAACGCACCTCGTGGGTCACAATTCTTTCTGGTTGTTCCCAATAGCGTCGACAAGCACATAGGCCAGATGCACAAGTCGAAGGATGTGAAGCGCTGTTATAGCACGATGCTTGGTAACAGTCAAGTTTTGTCTCTTCTATAAAGGTGCGGTGGCCGCATGCTAACGAAAAGAAGAATTTCAGCCTTCTGCGGCACATCTGCATGACAAGTTACGCTCTATTTCAGTGTCGCGGACTTGGTTGGAATGATTCTCTCACCGTTAAACGTTCGGCGGAGGTAAGGAAGAGATCCACGGGGGTGATCGCAAGTTGTCCTTCGGGCCCGGAGTTCAATTCTTAAAACCATATCAAAGAGATTCGTTGAGAGATTCGTCATAAGTAGGTAGACGTTGAGGCCTGAGGCGGTAATGAGCGCTCACCAAAGTGCGACTCGAGAGGAAATTAGGCCGCTCGTGGGGATGTATAGATGTATGTGTGCCCACCAGTATTATGCTCGCTCTTTATGTCCAGCAGTGCACTAAGGACCGAAGACCCGATTTTGTCAATTTTATCGTGCAGATTGTGCAAATACTCACCCGAAAATACCTAAATGCCTAGAACCTCGTCCTTGAAATCAGGGCAGAAGGTGCAGGACCCCATTAATGCGTCGCCACCAGCTGGGTAAGGTTTTATCAATAAATATGCCGAGAGTGTGTAATCGAGATCGATCACTATAGAGGGTCCTGATTTCATCAGATCCATACAGAGTCTGTTGGGAAGACAAAATCAGAATAGCCTGTGCGCCTATGGTGCAGTTCACTTAGTGACCACCAAAGTGTGACAAATAATATTGCCCCTTGAAAAATAAGTATTTTTCTTATTTGTCTTGCCAAAATGCTCCTTTTCATGAGGAGAACAAAAGCCCAAGACAGATTTTTAATATCTTCAAAACTGATGGAGTTATGTTTTCCATGTTCTCCAAATTTTGCGCCATCAATTACATAATACAGATCACTACCTAATATGGTAGTTGCCTAATAGATCTATTTATCAAAAGTTGCTGCAACAGTCTCTGGAACGCGTTGGTGGGACTTGTACTTTGCAGAACTAAATTCCTTGACCTTGGCTTGAGCTTCTCTAGTTCCCAGACCTTCCCTGTATACATCCATATACCTGCAGATGCGATGTTCCCACTTCCAGATCGTTGAAAGTTGGAGCAGCCGGTATATTTTCTTTCAACTTGAACGTATCGATATCAAAGGTTATATCGCAATGCTCGCACAAATACCTTTTGCAGCTCCCCAGAAGAAATCTATAAAGTTGAGCTCACAGTGAAATTTAGGGAGCAATATGCCTCTTAGACGGCATATTGGGTGTAAGATTTCTCTCAAAATACAAGACTTTTTACAACGCTAACTATCAAAACACTGTACTTATTCCAACTAGCAAGGTTTTGAGGCCCAAACAAGGCCCCAACATGGCAAAAAATAGAAAAAAATTTCGGCCTCCGGCCGATTTTGCGCTTGTCCAAACAAGCGGCCTATAAGCGAACTGCACCATAGGGCACGTCCTGCGACTTTATCTGGTTGGCGAGACTTCAGAGAGGGCTCTCAACAAACCACTTCTTGTATGTGCCAGGAAAAATAGTGAAAATTTTAACCGTTATGCCCTTGCAGTACATCCAATTAGCTATTGATCCCTCTTCCTTTTTTCTGTGGTGATTGACACTGATAATGGTTGTGCTAAACCTAGCTTGTGGATGCGTGGTCGTCAACACGTTCAAGCGACGCTAAGCTGCAAGGGTCTAGATCTATCCATATCCATCCATGAAGATTGCGCAAAGGAATTGATTGATCTCATGGTGTAGCATCAGAAGCCTTAGGATTACAGAGCTGGGCAGCTGAACAATTGCTTAGGATATCCTGTCTTCTATAACTACTCCTTAATTATTCAAACTATCCCACAGAATGAAGGAACTGGCATGTGGGGGTGTGCTTTCCATCCCTCGCATTATGGTGTGGGTTCAGATATCGAACATTCCCATCAGAAAATTAACGTCAACTTGTCCAATAAGTAGTGGGGGTTTGTTGTCAATTAGTAACTAGTTCAAAAAGGATAAGATACAAAAAACTGCAGTAATCCTCCACACCCAAGATTCCTGCTAGAAGCTTATTGACGACGCACGAATACGAAGAGTTCTGGCAAGGCTATGCCTGCCTCGCCTGGGCTCCAAATGCCCATCCGATGTCTCCACGTCAAGTAGATTCCCAAGGCATCCTCTGTTGTAAGTATCCATTTACGATTCCCAAGGAATCAAGGGACTACGACCTTTTCCGGCCCTCTGAACTCGATATTTCATCGTCTAATACTTCTGTGATATTCCTTATTGGTTCACCCTTGACAACTTTCCGTACTTCATCAGCATCCAGAGTCTCATGCTCAACCAAAGCATGCGCGAGCTATTCCAGATTTTTATTAGGATAAATAACTTCCAAAATTGAACATGATTGACCTTGTGAAGTTCATCCAACTTCTCTGTAAGAAGTTTATGTGCACGAGTCTCACCACCTTTTACAAGTCTATAGAATAGTCATCAGTGAAACGAAGGTTATGTTTAAACGATGAACTCACTTGGTGACCTCCACCTCTATGGCTTCTTTGCGCTCTGGACTCAACATGTCATCTCGGTCATCATAGTATATCGGACCCAACCGAGAGAATCCCCATCGCTAGATACAGCGATTTAGCTAAAAGCACATTTTCTTTTGGTAGCTGCCATACCTTAACCATAGATCGGGCAGTCTGGGTAGCACGATGGATGTCTGAACTTGCACCGCTAGTCACACCGTCGGGGCCATAGACTAGACGATCATCAAAACACCAGAGGTTATTAAGGGGGATGAAACTCACTCAATTCTTCAGCAACACGTCCACCCATACACACGTCAATCTCTGCACGATATTCCTTGAGATTAATTGAGGTCCGGTCATTTTCAGGAAGTTGAGCAGTCTATGTTCGCACTTCATGTCAGCATAACGCAAAAGGAAGGACCAGGTCTGTAGCGGCATACATATCCAAGAGCGTGTCCTCGAGGAACACAAGTGACTTTGTGCAAAGGCATGGCGCCATCTGTGTACAGCGCAACTAGAGCATGTCCTCCCTGACAACATAGTGAGCGTTAGCGTCAAAACAACACTCAAGGAATCCAAACCTCATGATACGCCGTTGCAAGCTTTTCTTTATGCTCGATGTATTGACTCTTGCGCTCAACGCCCATGATAATTCGATCCTATATATGTTTGCCTGGTGAACAAGGTTTTGCTAGTCCAAAACAATGTCGAACTACCTTTGCCCATTCAAAATGTTTGAGTGATACCTCGGATGCACGTTCTTTGGATGCCTGGATAGCAGCCTGACTTGGAGGAAATGAGCACTGTCGAGAAAGGAAAAGAGCCATGACACTCACTTCACCATGTTTTGCAAATCAGCGCCGGAGAATCCTGGAGTACCGCGTGCGAGAACTTTGGGGTCAACATCTAGACAATTCAAACCGTTGGCATATTAAATAAATAGCTCCAGCTTATGCATCACCTTTGCCTACAGTCACATTTTTCATATGGTGATTCAATATTTGCACACGACCGCGCACATCCGGAAGAGGGACAGCTACGGTACGGTCAAACCGACCAGGACGGACAAGCGCTCTGCAGAAAACATAAACAAGGGCCCATCAAGTCTGGATGAAATTGGCTTACTGATCCAAGCTCTCAGGGAAATTTGTCGCTGCAATCACAATGATACCTTCATTCTGTTCAAAACCATCCATCTCAACTAGAAGTTGGTTAAGGGTTTGCTTCATGTACTGTTGGTCACGGCTGCTGCGCTTCCCACCGACGGCATCGAGTTCGTCGATAAAGATGATAGAAGGTTCCTTCTTCCGGGCAGCGGCAAAAAGATCGCGTACACGTTTTGCACCTACGCCAACGAACATTTCTTCAAAGTCAGAGCTAAGGCTGATGATTAATTTAGGAAGAATAATGTAGTCCCATAACACGTACCCAGAGGCGAAGAAGAAAGGGACACCAGCTTCCCCTGCAACAGCACGAGCAAGAAGAGTTTTACCAGTTCCCGGTGGACTACATAAATAATAATCAGGCGTACTATATATGAACGATTCAAAAGGAAACGGACCCTGTAAGCAATACTCCCTTCGGCAGTTTACCGCCAAGAGACGCAAATGCTGTTGGATCCTTGAGAAACTGCACGACATCAGCCAGCTCCTAAAAAGTGGTAGTTAAATTACAGAGAAATCACGCCAAAAGCGAAAATGGCTTACTTCCTTTGCTTCGTCAACACCATGTACATCAGTAAATTTGACAGTTTTTCCTTCGGCCGCTTCGAATTGAGATTGACGTGGGCCGGCTTTCATGAAGCCCGAATTCTCGAGAAGCACGGCAACAACCACAAGGACGACTAGAGTTGTGTCAGATGGTAGATGATGCAGAGACAAAAAAATTTCTATACCAAATGCACCAAGAAGAAAGCCTAAGACAGTTTTGATTGTCCCCGGGATCCACGAGCCTTTTCCTGACGAGGCCATCACTTGGAGTGAAAATTCAAAAATTGCGCAGATACTCACGGTCTACAATAGAGACTTGAATTGGAGCGTTGGAACCACCCGGTTCATAAGCGGCTTGTAACTTTCCTAGATCGAAACTGGACGAAGCTGGTTGACCTGTGAGGACAGTCTGAGCAATACTTTCGCTTGAAGATAAACCAGTTTCAGCAGCAGCAGGGGTATGGGGCGGTGTAGGGGCGTCGGAAGACTCAGGTGTTGATACGGTTGCGGCTTGTGATGCAGCAAGAAGACTGTCCCTACGACGAACGGCAGGGCCAACGGAAGAGCGGCGACCAGTTTGAACGAGTGCAGATAGATAAAGTTCGAATGCCGGACCAGATTGCAGGAGTGGGGATGCGCTATCCTGCAATATTTTAGTGGGTATGATGATGATAGAAATAAAGAATACACGGCATACAAATTCGCACATGCGTTCCCAACGATTTATTATGAGGTCATGAGAAGCCTTGAGCTTGGTTTCTGCTAGTGCTTGATATAAGGCGAGCTGTTTGGGGACATCATGGGGGGTGACGTTGGCCTCGGCCTCAAGTCGAGAAATGTGCGAGATAACGAGAGGAGACGGTGCTTGCTGGGGCGGCTTGCGAGAGAAGATAGAGCCCAGGGACAAGGTACGACGGGAGTAGAGACCGAGGACTGAAGGAGGAGAGTGAGGTATGCGAAAGACGGGCTTTGTGGCGGCAGCAAAGCACAGCAAAGGAGAAGGTCGTGCCAGTGGTCGCGCTGCTAGTCTCAACGCCTCTATAAACTGTGTAGACATCGTTAGTAACAGCGACGACTAAGAAATATTGACTGTGTTCACCACCATCGACGACGACGACGTTGTTGGACAAAAATCTGTGGATCACGTGGTCAGCTATGGCTCAACCTCTGCAACTCGCCCTCACCGCCTGCGACGTCGCCCTCGAGTCTATCAACGCCAAAATCGCAGACTCAGAGGATAATGATCTCCAAGTCATCCGCACAGATTTCATTTCCCTTCTATCTCTCATATACGCTGCCTCGACAAAACTTGCTCTTGCTCTCAAACCCTCCTCACCCACTCCCACCGCCGCTGTCGCCCCACTGAAAGACATATCAAATCATGTCACTGCCCTCTCACATTGTGCTCGTCTTTTGGGTCCAAAATACGGTTCTGCCCTGACTCAGGAATTCGTATCTGCTGCAAAAGATGTCATCATATCAGTGAAAGCCTTAGTGCAGGTTTTTATTGAGATCGAAGCAAAGCCGAGCATCGTAAGCTCAGGAAAGGCTGGTGATCAGTATTTGGTTAGGACTGGCGCAGTCCACGACATCATAAACTCGGTCAAATCCAATCTCTCCCAAGACAATGTCGCCGCTGTACGAAAAAAGCTTCTTCAGGATCATGCCTCCTTAGATGACGGTCTTCAGGAGGTAGACGGCATGATCACTGACCAAGCCTCGATAGGCGATACCTCTTCGGACGATTGGGAAGATGACGGGTGGGCCGAACTTGGTATCGATTCAAAAGCGCGTATGACCACCGAAGAATTGGAGCGAACTAAAAAGGTCCGTCTCGCCTCACCCCTGACCTTATTCCTCTCTCAAATAAGGCTTATCACCAGGCCCATGTAATCCTCCGCCTTTCCACCATCCTTCATAAGCGAATCATTAAGGACATTTTGACCAGAACTCATGGTTCTGACGCTCAGCTATCACTACATTCCCTCAAAAATCTGGATGCTTTACCTCACCAATCTTCAACACTCGCCATCGCTTCTGACGAGTTTGTTTCCACATTATACACCCCTCAGACTCCCTCCGAAATCTCGAAAGAGCTAGCTGCATATGTCGCAGCGATTAGTTCTTTTCGCTCCATCATTCTAGAACTGTTCCAGGCGCCCACCTTAACGGACCAACTGCAGGCCATGAGTTTGCAGCAGACCCCTGGCACACCTCCAAAAGATTTACGAAAGTGGTTTGAGATGTGTTTTATCCAGATACAGAAGGCTGCCAGTAACTTAGATTCTACGTTGAATGCAGATAATACAGATGGTTGAATGCTCGTTGCTTCTTTACGCCGGAAGGCTTTATGCTATTGGTTAAAACTGGCGCATGATATATCGTCCTCGCCAAAACCCTGGTATATCGTGAGTGCATACATGGCGCATCTTCCATGCTTCGTGTCTTTTGCATATGCTTCTCAGACTTCAGTATGAGTCTTTATGAGTCTTGTACTATTGAATAGCTACACGTTGTTCGGTGCTAACGTCACATCTTCGGTAGTTTTCACAGGTGCTCGTGCTGTGTAGCAATCTACTGTGTCGCAGACAGCCGAAGGTCAATAAAGTTTTGTGGGCGTTCCTGCCTTCGTCGATACAGAGAGAACTGATGGCAGCAAGCTCGGACTCTGTAGAGTCCACCAACTTGAGAATGCACGACGCATCTCGGTTTGCATAAATTGACGACTCCAGATCAGTGGTGAGAGACGAGAATGTCGATATCCTTATCATGGTCCTGATTCACGGTGTGGGTGTAATTCACCCTCTTCTCTCTGCCCTGACTCCGTTTGCGACCATGCCTCCTCTGCAGCTTCTTTTTGAGCTTCATCGTATGCGTGTCTCCAAGGTGCGGCGAGAACGTTGGGGAATATACAGTGGCTCCTCCTCAACCTCATTGTGTCCTCAAAGCTCTTGATCTTCTCGAATTCTGTTTGCAAATCAAATGAGGTAGTCTAAAGAAGCAGTCTGTTAGGGAAAGCTGAGTAATTAGGTAGCAGGAACTAACCATCTCTGCCATTCTCTTTGCCCTTGCTTCGTCTCTCATTCTATTCATTTCTTTCCGTTTCTCTTCCTCTTTCTGACGGGTCAAACCCGATCGCGGCGTATTGCTTCCAGGCTGAGTGTAACCATAATCATAAGTTGATAGCTCGATTGAACGAGTAGATTGCCACATACTTGTTTGAATAATGCATTGTACACGTCTTGATTTCTGAGGTCAAAATCGCCACTCGGATGAGGAACCCTTAACAATGGCCCGATCGGTTTTGGAAGTTCAGGTATATCTATAGCAGAAGGCTTCACGCTAGTGATAGACCCAGTTTTTGAGGAGATAGTGTCGGATTTCGTTCCGGCGGCTTTGTTCTTCGTAATTGTGGGGTACTTCCGCCGTTTGGCTGGCGGGGCTGACGGCTCTTTGGCTGGCGAAGGGCTGCGAGTACTTTGCCGGTTGTCCGCGTCGCCAACGACATCAACCTGGTCATCGTCTGCTTTGGACGCTTCCCGCGGCCGTTTGGTCGATGTTGCATCCTTCGAAATTGCTGGTGGCCGCGATGGCTGGCTTTCATCTCTTTCACCAATTGAGAGCTTTCGCTTTCCTTTATTCGCCTTTGCTTTTGCGGTAGGTTTTGATTGACGTTTAGTGTTGACTATAAGAGTTTCATCGACTTCAGAAACGACAGCTGCGTCATACTCGTCATCAGAGTCTGCCTCCTGCTGTGCGCGCTTCTTTTTAGGAGGAGGCTCATTGATGGATTTTCTCCCTTTCGTTTTTTTGAGACGAGAGGACGACGCAGGCTGCGTGAAGGGTAATGGTTCGGGTTCGGGGGTAGCACTCTCGGCCTCGGAATTATAATTTTCATCAGTATGCGGGGGTCGAGCTGAAAGTGCTGGTGGAGAGCTGGGAGCAGCCAAATCAACATGTTCCTGGTCTTCATTTTCGTCTTCCTCGTCAGAAATAACGCGACGCTTCACGCGCTTTCGAACGGAGGGCTCGGGTGTTGCAGACTAAACCACATGAACAGACGTTATCAACGAGGAGAGTCTTGAAGTACCTGTGTTGATTCTGGATTGCGTTTAATAGAAATCTTGAGGTTGGTACGAGGTTTGGACGCTGTTGAGGTCATTGTCAGGATACAGAATTATTATTGGCAACGGGTCACAAATGCCATCAAGGTTGTACAGAAAGATCAATAGGTACAAATACATCCGCTAGTACACTTCTAACCTTCCAAAGGTTCAGACTTGTAAAACTTCATCAGGTCTTGGACGTCGTCCCTGCTCCCAAGGAACACGGGGCAACGTTCATGAATGCTCTTTGGAACGATATCTAGAATTCGCCCTGTTCCTGTGGTAGCGATTCCACCCGCCTGTTAAAACATCCTTTATAAGAAACATTGTCAACTCATTCAAAACATCGACGCACCTGCTCCGTCAGGAATGCCATTGGGAATGCCTCGTAAAGGAGCCGCAGCTTTCCGGATTTGCTTTTCTTGTCACTGGGATAACCAAAGATTCCACCATACAGGAGTGTACGATGAACATCGGCAACCATAGAACCAATGTAACGTGCACTGTAGGGCGTCTTTGGAGGCGCAGGGTATTTGATAGATTTCAGGTAAGCTGTCACAGGTGGATGGAAGTACATGGAGTTTCCCTCGTTGAAGGAATAGATCTTGCCACGATGCGGTATTTGGATCTGCGGCGTATGAGGTCTAGAACCTTTAAGAAGGACTGCATTGAACATACATTCGGGTGAGTGAGAATGAATTCTCCAAGCGCAGCATCCAATGTATAACCATTGACTCCCGAGCCGGTGGAAAGCACAAGGTTAGCAGAAGAGCCATACCTAGTTCACATGGGTAAGCTATGTGTATGCACTGGACATTCAAAATACTTACATCGTGTATCCAGCTGCAACCATTTCGCTGCCAGGACGAAGGACATCTTCTAATGTTCCACTAGAGCCGGGACGCTAAAGTCGTTTCAGTCAATATGGCATACTGGGGACGTATCAAAGTGTTTACCACTCTGTAAATTCCAAAGATGGTTCCAATGTTCACACCGGCATCGATGTTACTGCTTCCATCTAGAGGGTCAAAGACGACACAGTATGCGCCTTTGTTTCGCTCCTCGATGATGATCGCATCCTCAAGCTCCTCCGAGACAAGAACTGCTGTCTTGCCTGATGCTCGAAGCGCGTTGACCATGATATCGTTGGAGAGAACATCTAATTTCTTCTGCTCCTCGCCCTGTACGTTTGTCTCTCCGGCGAGACCGACGCTGGAAAACGATTAAGATCTCCTATTCAATGGTCATGTTTGAACTTACAGGTTGATAAGCCTTGCCTTCCTGACATTAGTGGCAATGAACTTGGAGGTGACTTGAATGGCAGTCAATAAGAGGGTCAGATCGCCTGTTGCAGACGCGCCCAGTCTGAGCTGATCAGATAGGACATGGCTATGAACGTCAGTCAGCAATGGCTAAGAACCGATATGTGATACCAACCGAGTAAGGGTGATGAGGTCTACGCTGGGTGCTTCTTCTGCGGCCATTTTTGGGATGACAGTAGGAGGAGAGTGCGAATATATTATATGGGAGCGGATTAAATCGGACGGTGTACCGTTATACGGAACTCGAACTGGCCGCTTCCTTCGTTCAAGGCTGTTAAGGGGATCCTTTAGCACGTGCTTGTCGTCATCTTATCTAACCGGGCGGCCCGCTTCCTCCGCCACTCATAGAACTAAGGTATAATCGTTAGAAATCTAATAGATATGGTAGTATGGTCAGCGTTTCCTCTTCGCCCCTGCCACCGGAGAATCCTTTCCTTTACGCGTCCGCAAAGGTACCGGAAAGGCGTCACTGTCATCGTCCTCCTCTCCCAATCGCCCCACGGTCCGGGTATCTCCTACACCCAACCCTCTTATCCCACTTGTATTGGGTCCAATGATTTCAGGTACCTCAATCTCTTGCCCAGACTCGGAATGTTCATCATCGTCCTCGTCCTCATCACCAGCGTACACCCGCGATTGCGCTTTTGCGATCGCAGCAGCAATCTCTGCACTGATACTGGCAACCCGCATTTCCAATGGCTCGTCGCCGGATGCCGGTAACATAGCATTCCCTCCGGCCTGAAATAGAGCAGATATTGTCCGGACCGATTCTGCCAGGTCTTGGTCGTCTTCCTCCTCATCGTCCACTTTCCGTTTCTTCCCCTTGAAGTTGTATTTACTGCAGCCAGAGTAGAAATAAATGTCCGGAACTATAAAAACCTATAAGTGAATACTCACACATTAGGATCAGGTTCCCAGGACGGGTCATGAGTACGCATGTGTGTTGTCAATGTCGTCCGTCGAGTAAATGTTTTTTCACATGTCGGATCCTCGCACTTATAAGGTCGTTTTCCCGTGTGTGTTCTTCTATGTCGCGCAAGACTGCTTGAATCACCAAAAGTTTTGCCGCATCCTGGGTATTCGCAACAGTGGGGCTTTTCACCAGTGTGAACTCGTGCATGAACCTGTAGGGCCGACCTCTTCCAACAAAGTCAGTTTTAAGCGACGTGCCAAAACCATAAAATATACCTGGATGAATGTCTTGCCGCATTTTTCGTAGCTACATACAAACGGTCGTTCTCCGGTATGTATTCGCATGTGTCGAGCGAGGTCGCTTCTTCGGGTAAAGGATTTGTTGCATGATTCTTGATCACAGACGTGGACGTTGGGTCCTTTCTCCTTGTCCTTGGACTTTTTGGGGACCTTTCTTAGCAGGTCGTTCGCCGGATCATGTAACGCCGATGTTGAAGCAACGGGTTGAGGTCCTGGGAGATGAGGCAGAGGTGGTAGGGAGGGAGTTGTCGATGGCACTGACGGTGGATCGGTTTCCGACAGTTGGGCATGCACGTGAGACACAACAGGAGATGAGTCAGGCGTTGGGAGTTCATGTCCATGTCCATGTGCAGGTCCTGGTTCAAATTGAGCAGAGAGTTGATTCAAGATCTCGTTAAATTCAGAGAACTCTCCCGGTACGGGAGGTGAGCTCCTTGAGGGAGTCGTCTGTTGTACCCGGGAACCAGTGGGAGTCGTTAGAGACTCAACATGGCCAGTAATACCAAGGGCTTCATCATCGCTGCCACTGTCGCGATCAGTAAAGAGGTAATCAGAACCCTCTGACCCGCTTCTGCCTTCACCTCTTCTTCGTGCCCTGGAAGGTAAGGAGAGATTCTCTCCTGCAGTAAGAGAATGGAAAGCTGGGGCAGTCCTGGTTGTCTGCTGCCCTTTGTGAGATATCGCAGCCTCGCGTTGGCGCGCGTACTCTGGATCCTTCGCCGCCAGCTCTTCTGCCACGCGTTCATTTTCTGCAGCTTGTGCCTGAGCAGCTTGTAAAACTGCGGCCAGACCACCTAGATTGATACCGAGGCTTGCGATGCTGTCACCTTGTTCATCGCCTGCAACACTAACGCTGGTTCCCAAAGCAATATTCGCTTGTCGTTGCTGAGCCGCAGCTGAGACTAAAGCAGCTGAGGCAGCCGATGCATTCTGACTGAGAAGGCTCGCGATTATTTCGCGTTCGAAGGTGTCAAAGGATATATTATCAGAGTGTGATGAAGCAGAATAGGGTGGATGGTCAAAGGGGGACGGTGAGTGGGACTGGTGAGGATTGTGGGAAGTGGAAGCGGAATGAATATGAGGCTCGTCATCGTCAATTGTCTCGTCGTGAACGACGTCGGAGAGATTGAGGACATGGTCGTCGTGGTCCATGGTGGAGGAGTGTTAGTCCCGATTTGGAAAAAGATACCCAGGACATCTGTTCCTATCACCACGTCTTCCTCCGCCGCCAATCGCTTCTTCTCCGGCCACCTTCATGATCTAGTCATGGCTTCGCCATACGGTTCGTCGTCAAAGGTCGAATTCAAGCCAAAGCGGCACCACGGCTATGCCGTTCTCCTCTTTATCATGGGCACTCTCTTTCCGCCACTCGGTTAGTCAATTTATGAAGGGTCCTGATTGCACTTTCTCATCTTCTCTAGCTGTCGCTGCAAGATTTGGAATAGGAAAGGATTTCTGGCTCAATCTTCTTTTGACTATATGTGGCTATATACCTGGTGGGTTTTCGATCGAATGCCTTTTGAGCCTAGCGCTAAAATTTCCGCTCCAGGCCATTGCCACAACTTCTACATTCAGGTACAGCTCTCATTCTATGCTATCCATCTCAAACTTTGTTTAATTGTTTCTGCAGAACATAAGGAACAACAAGAATCATGCGCGGACCCCCAAATGGGCCCAACGCTACGGGCTTGTAGACACCTCCACCATTGAGCGCCACCAGCGTCGTTCTCAATGGGCCAACCGCTACAACGATCGCCTTCCACATTCGACTCATGATGGGCAGGCTTATGCCGAAGGTCAAGAGCAGGCCTCTAGCGTGGATTTGCACTCCGCAGAACCCAACTCTCAACGGCAGACCAACGGCGACCTGTGGAGACCAGAAGACGAGTCCTACTATAATACCAATGCCAATACCACCTCTTCTGGCAGATGGCACTATCCCGCTAACTTTGAGGATGCCGCTCTTCCCAATCCCAAACGCAAGAAGGAAAAGAAGGTGAAGAAAGACCGTTGGGCTAGGACGGAGGATGCGTACTCTGTGTCTGAGGAACAGAGTGGAAAGAAATCGAAGAGAAAGAAGAAGAAGGACAAGTCTTCCATCGCAGGCGATACCCTAGATTCTCGAGAATCTGTCGCTGAATTCCCAGAAGATGCAGAGGGTGGTCTTTATGGTGATCGCAGCGCTGGTCCCGCAGCCAGGCAAGACCCTCAGCCAACTGGAGATGATGTTTTCAACCATCAATTTTAAAGGATCGGAGGAGGAAATTTATATCTTTGTGGCGTGCGAGTGTGAGTAGCGGACTCCAAATTTCGGTTATATCTTCTTTCAAGCGAGCAGTGAAGTACGCATGCTTCAAGTGTAGACAGTGTGTGTGGATGGTGGGTATCGCCTTTATACCTTTATTTATAGTAACTTGACTGAATCAAACCATGAGGTTCTCAAATTTGTGCATGCGATACGAGTCATTTGACCCTAGTTCAGACTGATAACGGGATAGTTCACGAGTTCGGGTCTGCTTCCACTTGTTTTTGAGCCATATGCCATGATATATGCCATAATATCATGAATCAACGCTATTACGACTTCGCTTAGCATCGTTCAATTTAAATAACCAAGGGTTTACGATGCCCAGATCAACGTCAGCATGCTTCCGACCTTATTCGTGGCCTGCTTCTTGAGCTATCGCTATCTGCTGGCAGTTAATGCAGCTGTTCTTGTCGACTTTCAGGTCGCCCAGCCCCCTATCGTTCCTCAAGATGCAAAGCAGTGTACCATCCAAGTTCTCCAGTGCGTCGCTCTATTCATTGTCAGTAGTAGTGACATGTTCTAGCCTCTGAGTCCTGTAGACGTGATTTCGCGTCGTCTTATGGAAGGTGAACATGGAGAAAATATTCTGACCCTGTCTTCGGCTAAACTGCAGTGCAAAGTGCTGAAGTAGTGCAACTTACGTATGTCATCAGGGTTCTGAGCTCCCTTCCAGCTACAACTAACACTATTAACAGCCCGCCTACCGATTGCGGTCCAGTTGGATCATGGGCTGCGATTACACTTAACCTGACGGTCACCTCCAATGGGACGCAATACGATAGATTGGGTATTTTTACGTTCCAAAATGTGGAGAGTAAGTCATCTGTACAGTGTTCGTGGTGTTAAGCTGACCCCAACGTTGATAGTCTGGAGGACCTCGACTCCTGAGCCAACAATCGATGGGATTTTCTGGACCTATGTAAAAGATGTATCGCGATACATACCACTATTTGCCACTGAAGGAACGTTCATCTTTGAACTTGACAACATCATTGAGACGGGTCTTAATGGTATATACTCAAGTATGTCACGCATTTGATTTTGTTCAGCTAAAAACACTCACTTTCCAATTCAACTGTGCAGCTGTGGTGGAAGCGACATACTATGCATCCTCAGAGAAGAATCCTCCAGCGAAAAAGGCTGATCTCATTATTCCTATCTCAACTCTTGCAAACAATACAGGGGACGATGCTTCTGTTCCCCCGAGCTTCTCGGTAACTTACTTACAGATGTTCATTCTGCAGCTCTCTCATTTTCTGTTAGCGAAACATCACTCTTCCAACTAACACTGTCAAAGTTTTCGCAGAGATTCTCGCTTCGGGCAATAGCGAAGAAGAATTTTGGGTAAGGTGATTTATATTATATGCTCCCCTGACTCAAGAAGGTATTGGACAGTATACTAATGCAGCAAATGCATTCCTGGCTAGCCTGCCAGCTGACACAACCTATGGGCAGGGACCATTTAGAGAAGTTCGCCTATTAATCGATGGACAGCTTGCAGGTGCGGCCTTGCCATATCCTGTTATTTTCACGGGTGGTATAACTCCCAGTCTTTGGAGGTAAGCCGATGTTCCTCTGTGCGAATATAAGCTGAAGCTAGAACAGACCAATCACTTCTTATGGTGCACTTGAGCTGCCATCTTATTTCCTGGATGTTACCCCCTTCGTGCCTCTTCTAACAGATGGAAACCCCCATCAGTTTACGATTGACGTCGTATCTGCGGAAGAAGACCACACTATTCTTCAGAACTGGTATGTTTCTGGCCTACTTCAGGTTATCACCGATTCCTCTACCAAGCCAACGACCGGGAAAATTATTACGTTGGAGGCACCTCCTTATGCAGAGACGGACATTTCAGGTAGCGTCAGCGCAGATGAAGTAAACATCACCGTGACGGCTTCTCGCAAGCTTTACATCGAGTCTCAGATATTAAGTGGAAGCGGAGAAGCTACGCATGTAGTCTGGTCCCAGGAGCTGTCCTATTCCAACATTCAGTTATATTCGGATAACGCTAATAATCAGGTTTGTTCGATTTATTCTTCTTGCAAACGCCGTCTTATGGATTAAAAGGTTATACGACAAACGGCCTCAGGCAGTGCAATTTCCACTCACAACGGTGTACCTGCACTCTCAGATGTCTTTTCATACCCACTCAATCTTGACTTGGCGTATTTGAATGCAAACGGGACCAACTGTGAGTTTGCATCACATTAATATTCTATTGATGCATATCCATCTCAATCGCTGTGTGTAGGGACATCCCTCGTCGATCATTCGTATACCAGAACTTTGGTCCCTAGCCCTCTAGCTCTCGGCTCAGTCATCAAGGAGCGTCAGATCGCAGGTGAGACCTTTCTCGGGTGTTTTGCTGCCGGTTTCATGTGTCTCTTCTTTTTTTTAAGACGGCTTCTATCAGCTGGCATCCGGAGGGAATTTTGGCAATGGCACGAACAATAACACCTTTACCTATACCGACGATGCTGGAAATTTCTACTCTCGCATAGTTGATGCCGCTCTTAACGTGATCATTTTGGACCAGGAGAGTGGTAACCTTGCGGCAGGATCGGGTTCTACAGCTGCAGGACAAAAACAGTCCTTAGCTTCTACCCAAAACTACGGTCAAGTGAGGCTCCCTGGCGGTCGAGGTCTATAATTCTGTTGCCCTTGTAACTTTTGCGATGGAAAATCTAATTCAGGCGTCACTTGCTCATGCGATACTGTTGGTCTCCCAGAAACCCTTGATGAGATCTACGTCGAGTGCGAACTTTCTGATGTGCTTCACATGCTTTTTTTTCTTTATATAACCCCTATAATTACTAGGGAGATGGATAAATTGTTTGTCTTCCACGACTCTTTCCCCTTGAATCTAGCCCCTAGCCATGCTATTAGTATTCGTTCTGTCCTGTATCTTTCTGCTTGTGCAGGGTGCTGCCTTGGTTGACTTCCAAGTTGCCCAACCTCCTCCCGTGCCTCAAGACGCCAAACAATGCACCATCCAAGTCTTACAGTGAGATGCAATTCTCAGTGTAGTTCGGCGTCTGTTTGCTAAACAAGTTCCTTAGACGCGACTTCGCCTTTTCTTTCGGAAGGTAATGCTTATGTACTCCAAGGTGTAATGATAGCTCTGCGATGCTAAATCAATACTCAGTGCAGAAGTGGTACAACTAACGTTCGCAATCCAATTCAGTGCCCATGCAGGCCCTAGATTAAAAACTTACGCTGCTTGGTCCTAGGCCCCCGACCGACTGCGGGACACCTGGTTCATGGGCTGCTGTTACTTTGAATTTTACCGTTACTTCTAACGGAACTCAGTTCGATCGCCTGGGTATATTCACTTTTCAGAGCGTTGAAAGTAGGCACTGCACCATCACTGAAGAAATATGCAAAATCCTGATTACTGCATTGAAGTCTGGAGGACATCGACACCGGAGCCTACTATAGGAGATGGGATTATCTGGACCTATGTTAAGGACGTTACGCGTTATATACCCCTCTTCGCTGACCCAGGAACGTTCATTCTGGAACTGGACAATTTGATCGAGCCTGGGTTAGATGGTATTTACTCATGTAAGAAGAGGGTGTCTAAAATCTGCATGCGTAAAGCTAACTTCTACCTGCTTGCCAGCTGTATTGCACGCAACGTACTATGCATCGTCTGCGCAGCATCCTCCAGCTCAAAAGTCCGATCTCATCGTTCCGCTCTCCACATTCGCAAACGACACTGGCAATGATGCGTCAGTTCCTCCAGGCTTTTCAGTGAGTCGTCTTAGCTGTTTGGATATCGTACTCACCCTTTAATGTCAGTTGAACGTAACGTTGCCACCGAATGCTGTGGGCATATTTGCGGAGTTATACGCATCAGGAAACGGTGATGAGGAGTTTTGGGTTCGTTTACACCTTTTCTTCCCGCGTCGCTCAACTCATCCTTCTTCAGTATTTCAATGTAGCCAACGAATTCCTTCCTGATCTTTCTCCGGGGTCCGCCTTACAACAAGGTCCTTTTAGAGAGGTACGATTGCTGGTGGATGGTCAAATTGCCGGGGTCGCATATCCTTACGCCACGATATTCACGGGTGGAATCGCACCCCCAGCTTGGAGGCAAGGAATTGACAATCGTTTATATTGGTTGCCTCTGACCTTCCCATGGCACAGGCCAATTACATCTTACGGCGCTCTGGATCTACCCACATATTTCATGGATTTGACCCCTTTCGTTCCAATTTTTACTGACGGACAACCTCACAATATAACGATTGATGTGGCATCAGCAGAGACTGACCATGCAATTACACAGAACTGGTTCGTGTCTGGTTTACTTCAGGTATACACGGATAAGTCTTCAAACCCTACGACTGGTAACATAACGTCCTACACGGCGGATCCATTTTCCACCACGACGACCACAGGCAGTGTAGGAGAGAACGGAGATGTCAATATTACTGTAACTGCAACGAGGCAAATTCATATTGAAGCAGAATTCACCAGTGGGAGCGGCGAAACAACGCATGTGGTGTGGTCACAGGCTCTGGAATACTCCAACGTCCAAAGCTATCTTCAAGATGGCACTATACAGGTAAAGGTCTTATTTAACTCGAAGCCTCAGGCTAGGCACGCAGAATGTATTCATTCTCATTTAATCGCATTAGAATGTTTTCCAGACCGCTTCAGGGGAAATATCGTCATCGCAGAATGGAGTCTCAACATTGACTGACACGTTTTCCTATCCCTTGAGTATTAATTTGACTTTCCTGGATCCCAGCGGGGATAGCTGTCAGTCACGAAGAGTTGATGCCTTTCACAACGCTTACTATTCTTCATCAGTTATTGCGTCGTTTGACCACTCGTATGATCGCGCCTTGCTGCCATTCCCGGCTATTCCAAAATCTCAGATAGTCGAACGCCAAGTCGCAGGTTAGTTCCAATGCCTTACCAGTTAGGAGGGAACTAATAGGATTTGATTGAAACAGTTGCCTTCTTCGAGACTACTGCTTCAGGAAACACAGGAAACGGGACAAACAACAACGTCTTTAGTTACAGTGATTCAGCAGGAAATACCTACGAGAGGAAAGTCAACGCGGCGTTCAACAATATTACCCTGGATGTTCAGAGTGGCACTCTGGCACACAGTGCAGTCCAGACGACCCATAACCCACCTCTAGCAGCAAGGAATTTCACTCAGGCAAGGTTGCCTCGTGGTCGAGGGCTGTGAATGGTAGCAAGAATCAAGATATTTATTTTTTATCTAGTTCCAATCCGTCAGTAAATAGCCCCGTAGCCTATCACAATCTTCCCAGTTTGCGTGGCGTGGCGTCGTCTGCAACCTGTGTTGAACAGCACCCAAGACTATGTTGAGACAGTGAAATATGCCCGTAACCGATCAGTGAAGATGGCAAGACCAGGGTTTCGTTGAGAAATCCCAATAACTGTACTAGTAGGGTATATTATCTACAATCTAGAAGAGTCCAGTGACGAGTCCGGTTTCTGGATCTAATCCAACTTCCCAGAAGCCTAAAAAATTGTCAGCCCTGCATAAAACGCCAAGTAAGCACTAGGCATACCTGGACGTGTTCCGAGGCCAGGCATTGTTTGCATGTCTCCCAAAATGGGGTAAAGGAAACCAGCACCCGCAGAAAGGCGGACAGCACGAATTGGAATTGTGAAGCCTGAAAATTGTTTTTAAAACGTCAAATATCCATAGTTTAGACCTTGTAAGGATAACTTGCCTGTTGGAACGTTTTTGAGCTTCGCGTCATGTGAGAACGAGTACTGAGTTTTCGCCATGCAGACTAGATCAAGGAGGTCAGCAGTTAAACTATCGAAAAAGGAATGCGAAAATTACTTGGCAAATGGCTGTAACCCTGGCGTGTGTATGTCTCTACCTGCTTGCGCGCCAGCTCGCTAAGCTCAATGCCGTCAGCACCATAGATCTCTTTCGAGATAATGGAGATTTTTTCCTCGATAGAGAGGTTGAGGTCATATAGGAACTTGAAGTCTGATTCCCCTTCGCAGGTGGCAATGACTGCCTCGGCCAACGCACGGGCACCCGCACCACCCTCAGCCCAATGATTGCTGACGACGGCCGCATCGGCGCCACCAGCTAAGGCTTCCTGGCGGACCAACTCAAGCTCCGCAGCCGTGTCAGAGCTGTGAATCCGATCAGCTCGATGTCGAATGACTCGTTAGAAAATTCCCGACTTACGCAAACTGGTTAATGGCAACGATAACCTTGATACCAAACTTCTTAGAGTTTTGAACGTGTTTCACCAAGTTCTTGCATCCTTCCTTGAGGGTGACGAGGTCCTCAGAAGTATAGACCTCGCTCAACGGTTTGCCGGGAGTTACGTCAGGACCTCCGCCATGCATCTTGAGTGCACGGGTGGTCGCGACAATGATGGTGGCATCAGGGGTAAGTCCACTGACGCGGCACTTGATGTTGCAGAATTTCTCCATGCCCATATCAGCACCAAAGCCACCTTCAGTCAAGACATAGCCAACGCGGTCAGAAGAATCACCCTCCTCTGTGCCGGCCAACTTGAGAGCAACCTTATCAGCGAGGATAGACGAGTTTCCATGAGCAATGTTGGCGAATGGACCTGCATGCACAAAGACAGGTGTGCCCTTGAAAGAGAAAAATGAACATCGAATCACATACACAACGTAGTCATCAAATGCTTACTTGCAGGGTTTGCATCAAATTAGGTTTAATCGCATCCTTCATCAGGACGGCAAGAGCACCAGAGACGCCGATATCATCAGCGGTAATAGGATCGCCTTGCTTGCTGGTCGCAACAACCATAGCACCGAGACGTGTTTTCATATCTTCAAGGCCGGTCGTCAAGGCAAGGACGGCCATGCACTCGCTGGCAACAGCTATATCAAATCCAGCCTCACGTTCGTGGCCCTGTTCTGTAGAGTTGCGGCCAATGGTGATCTTTCTCAAGAACCTATCATTGGTATCCAATACACGGTTCCAGGTAATGGTTTCTGGGTCAACGTCGAGGCGTGCGAAGCGTTTGACCTCTTCGGGGGTAAGGTCATCCGGGTTGGTTTTGTTGATACCAAGCTTCTGCAGCCGTTTGAACATGAGAGGCGCAAATTCACGTTTGCCTTTCTTGCTTGGGACGAGACGACTGAAAAGGGCCTAGGATTAAAATGTGAGGAAACGTCAAGCAAACGTAAGCATGTAAAGGATGACCTTATCGCTCTGAGTTGCCTCATGGAACATACGGGCGTCCAGAGCTGCCGCTGTAGAAGAGTCAGTAAAAGAAAAATTGAGAAGATAGACTTGCTATACCAAGTAGATTGTTTGCTGCCGTCACGGCGTGAATGTCGCCTGTCAAGTGCAGATTGAACTATAAGCCAAAGGTCAGATATTGCAACCATTGACATAACATTGAATATACCTCATCCATAGGAATGACTTGACTGTAACCACCGCCGGCGGCACCGCCCTTGATACCGAAAGTTGGGCCCTGGCTGGGCTGGCGAACGCAAGCAAAGGCAGGACGGCCAAGTTCTGCTCCAAGAGCCTGGGCCAAGCCGATAGTGGTTGTGGATTTGCCTTCACCAAGGGGTGTTGGGGTGATACTTCGAATGGTAAGATATAATGCGAGCTAAGATGAGAATGACAACCCACCCAGCAATGACGATATATTTGCCGTCCTTACGGTGAGCCAAACGATCCAGGACACTCAAATCGACCTTTGCTTTGTATTTGCCATAGCTCTCGAGCTCATCAGGCAGGAGTCCGATTTCATGGGCGAGTTGAGTAACAGGTTTGGGGGTTTGGGCTCGGGCGATCTCCAAGTCACTGGGAACCTTCTCCAAAACCTTCAGGGGAAGAGGCTTGACCTTGACTTCGCGAGCCTTATTCCAGATACGTTCAGCAGAGATTAGGGTGTTCTCCATCAACATGGCCACGGTCATTGGTCCAACACCTCCAGGAACAGGGGTGATGTGCGAGGCAACTGTAGAAGCAACAGCATATTCGACATCGCCAACCAGACGTTCACCAGACTTTTTGGTAGCATCTAATGATAACAAATTAGTAAAGGAGGGTCGGTTGTATAGGGGACAGATTCACCAGGGACGTAATTGATTCCAACATCAATAACAGCAGCACCAGGCTTAATCCAGGACCCTTTGATGAACTCTGGCTTGCCAATGGCAGCTACAACGATATCGGAATTTTTGACCTAAAGGACATGGCTTGACAGATGATCAGGGATGGTTGATATACGCGCTTACAATATTTTCCAAGTCCTTAGTCTGGCTGTGGCAGTGAGTGACGGTAGCATTGCGATTCCTGAGCATGGAAGCCACGGGGCTACCAACGATGTCACTGCGGCCGAGGACAACAGCATTAGATCCAGCGATAGTTACACCAGCAGATTCTAAAAGTCTAATAACGGCAGAAGGAGTACAAGGCGCGAAGAGAGGAGCTGAGGCACGAGAGGAGAGATGACCGATGTTGTATGCATGGAATCTGACGATCAATGAATTGGGTATTTTAGGAGCTACGGAGGGAGATATGCATACCCGTCGACATCTTTTTCAGGACTGATGGCTTCAGTCACACGACGTTCGTCGTCGGGGGTGACATGATCGCCTAGAGGTAGCTGGACAAGAATACCACTGATCTGGGAATCGTTGTTGAGTTTTCCTACGATCTCCACGATTTCCTCGGCGGTAGTTTCGGCCGGAACGACTACATGATTAAACTTGATACCGATCTCTTGAGCAGCCTTTGCTTTCATACGAACATAGGTGGAAGAGTCGGGGCGATCACCAGCCTGAACGATGGCAAGAGTGGGTTGGAATCGGGGATATCTTGCTTGAAAGTTCTTGATGCGGACCGCGACATCTTCACGGACCGATCTACGGCAGTGTCAGAGGAAAAAAATCGGCAGGATGAGAAGAACGACATACTTTGCTAGAGCAGTACCATTGATGATGTTTGCAGAGGATTGAGAGAGAGTAGCCATCGTACGACAATGGTAAAAGGATAAGGAGGGCAACCTCCGGTAAATAATAAGCCGCATTTGTTTACGCTGGTTTTGACGTTGGTAGGCGCCAGCGACAACAGTGCAGAAACTCGGGCGAAGGATAGCAGGCAGGCAAAGAACCAACCTGGCTTTTAAGAGGCGTGCCTGCACGTATTTAAATAATTTTTTGGCGAACGAGTCACTCGCAAAGGCCAAGTCGATATTTTTCCAGTTGTTTGTCCGCTCCTGTCACGCGCCGAGTCCACGTCTTCCCACGCTCACTCTCCTGTATTTTTTTGGCGGAATTCAAATCTCTCCATATACACGTCCACAATGGCCTCTGCCGCTCGCGCTCTCCGTGTCTTCCGTGCCACTACACCTGCCCTTTCCGCTCGTTCTGCAGCACGCGCGGCATTTGCAAGGCGCCATTATTCCGAGGACAAGGCAGCAGAGAACGACAAGAAGGAAGGTGAATCTGCCCTGACACCTGAGCAAGAAAAGCTCAAGTCAAAAGAGGCCGAAGTCGTTGATTTGACTGTACGTTCTTTGACAAATGACTGTGTCCCTGGCCTCACTCCTACACAGTCCCGCCTCAGATATCTCCAAGCAGACTTCCTCAACTTGCAGCGTAATGCTGCGCGTGAAAAGGAACAGACCAAGGATTTCGCTATCACCCGCTTTGCCACAGACCTATTAGAGACTGCAGACGTCTTGAGCTTGGCTCTCAAGTCCATCCCTCCTTCAGCACTAGCTCCTCCCCAAGCCCCGTCAGAACCTTCAGCGTCATCCCCCGATTCCCCTCCCCAAAAGTCACCCCAACAGTACCTCCAGGAACTCCACCAGGGTGTCGAGATCACCCAACGTCAACTTCTCCAGACACTCTTCAAATACCACGTCAAACCTTTCGACCCGCTAGGAGATACATTTGACCCGAACCAGCATGAGGCCCTGTACCAGGCTCCAATCCCCGGAAAAACACCAGGAACCGTGATTGATGTTCAGAAGATTGGTTACAAAATCAAGGACCGCGTCCTAAGGGCGGCGCAGGTTGGTGTTGCACAGGAGACGTCATGACACTAGTGTATATATATCATGTACTAGAGGTGGGGTGTGGACGCGACGATTTAATGAGATGTCTATAGAGCATTATATTAGTTTTACTTAATTAACGTATCTCAACTCCCAGCTGTTCCTTTAACCGCGATACTACTTGAGTCTGGATCGCGTTCACCTCGTCATTGGAAAGTGATCTGAAAAGAGGTCAATATACGTCTGCTTTATCACCTCAAGATTGAACTTTACCTATCCATCGAGCGATAATTGATTCTAAAACACGTACTTGTGCGGCCGGTTTTTGGATGGACGAATTCATCAATCTGGAAATCCCATCGAGTCATGATTCGAAGTCACGCGGCTGTAGGGCTCACCTTTTTAACATCCTCTACAAGGTCGCCAGCGACGTCGCGTACGAGATCACAAAAGTCATTTTCATGCAGATTCTGCTCCTTTGGAGTCCAGAAACTAACGTCCTTGAAGCACGAAGGATATTTTGAATAGGGCTTGAAGGTCGTGATTTTTCCTTCCTCGAATTGCGAGAGGAAACGGGGATCAGAAGACCAGAAGAGTCGAATGTCCGGAATAGAATAGAGAATCATCGCAATTCGTTCCAGTCCAAGACCAAAGGCCCATCCAATTTTACCAGAGACCTCTGCGTGAAGTGAGTTGAGTGGCAGGCTTTCTACCAAAGAATAAAATGCACGCACTGGCAGTATCCAAGGTGGCTTGCCTGACCACGCCACATCCCAATATTTCTAACCACTTGCCCTGGAAAAACACCTCGACTTCGAAGCTCGGGCTGGTAAATGGGAAGTATGCCTCTATCCAACGCACTCTCAATGGATTCTCCTTGCTCGCTCCGGCGACGCCACCGAAAATCTTGAGCATGAGAGTGTTCAATGAGAGTTTTAGATTCAACGCGACGGCTTCCGAGTACTTGGGATCATGAGACGGCTGCACAGGGTTCGTGGGCGAAATATGCGGCACGTCTTCAATGACGATATTCGACACAGCAAGCTGCGCCATCAAGCGTTCGTTGTCCTCCTCAACTGCTTTGAGACCTGAGGCGTCGGCGCTGAAAAGGCACGCACCCTCCATCTGGTGGAACACTGGGTAGTGCGAGCCGTCGATTTCGTCGCGCCTGTACACGTCCGCCGTGAGCAGAAATTTATCATTGCCTTGATTGAAGACCTCGACTTCGTGTGCGGAGGTGTGAGTACGGAGCAAGAGATCCTTGTTAATGTAGTAGCTGTCGGTGACGGCGCGTCCCGGATGGTCTTTAGGAAAAGAGAGCTCATCAAAGTTCTTGAACGGGGTGACGATGGGGGACAAAGAAGAGAGATGCACAAAGTCGGGGTAGTGAGCTTCAATGAGAGAGCGGAGGGTGCTGAGCGGGTGGCCAGGTACAGTGTGGAGACGTTGAGTGAGTTTTGCGAGAATGGCTGGAGTGACGTTGGTAACGGCGTCGGTGGGGTATTTGACGCCGAATATCTCGAGATGGTCAGGAGATGAACCAGAAATGCACCGCCGTGTCGATGGAACGCATCTCAAGACCGTTTGGCGCGTCGACAACAGCCTCGCAGCCCACAACATCCGAGTTTGCAATGACTGATGAAGTTGTTCGGATAATTTTCGAATTCACTTGTGTTTGGCGCAGTTGTCATCATCAGTCATCGTATATTCAACGCTAGCTACACTATCTACTAATTATCCTAAGTAAAGAGTTAACAAGCGTTATAAGTAGTCGTAAGCAGGCGTTATAGAGCAAAATATTAGTACCACCACACAAATGAGAACGTCCAAAGTTACAAAGTACAAATCGACACCGTCAATTACCAGCCTCCGAACCAACGAGAGGGAGGGCGCCTTGTCGCACGAGGTCCACGGGCAGCTGTGCGAGCAGCACGCTCGTCCTCGTCATCAGAAACGATTTCAACTGTAGTAGTCCTAGGACTGGAGGCCGTTGAAGGGGAACTAACACCCTCGGGTTTGGGGTGAGCGGCAAGGCGAGTGTTGGCAGGCGGAGGAACAGTGACGGTTTGAGTTTGTACTACAAATTTGGTTTCGGTCTCGTATGCGATTTCGGAAACAACAAGAGGGGGGAGTTCATGATACTGCTGAAAGCAAAAGAAAAGCGTCAGAAAACGTGTTGCAACATATTGATATGAGCTCGTAGACCGAGACCAGCATAAAAAGAAAAATGAGGATCACGTGGAACGCGTTGTGATCGAGGCTCGATCATTGTCGATCGCGACGCGTCGACTAACACGAGCCCCTCGGGCTGGTCAACGGTCTACGGACAGGACGAGGGGGAATCAAAGTCTCCCAAGCCCGGACGAAGGAGTGAGGGGGTGTGAACGAGATATACGGACTCGGTGGCACAAGTTTGCACCCTCCTTCGTCTCAAAGCTCAGAGCGACGTGGGGTGGGCGGTGGTACCTTGGCTTTACGCTTTGTTCCAACCGGTTCATAAATATATTCGTCCTCAACTGTTTGAGGGTTGTCGTTACCAAGAACGCTGGAGCGAGTTGCTATTAACAAGTGGAGATGAACAAGTATGAAATGATAAACTTACTGGAGTTGCTCCATGATCCAGTTCTCGCGACGAGAAGCATCATGTTCCCTGCGGTTCACGGCTTCTTCACGCTTGCTGATATCACGCTCGCGCTCAGCAATCTTGAGCTCGCGGTCGAGAAGCTCTTCAGTGCGAGTACCAACCCAACCAGGGGGGGTAAGAGAGTCTTCCTTGACAACCTCCTTGATGATCGTCTGGACGGGTCCAGCGACAGTTTCTGTCGTTGTTGTTGCGACACAAACAGGGCAGTTGGGGACAACGCCTCCGGGAGCGCCGGCGAGGAGCTCAGCCTCACGGCGGGCGACTTCAGCCTCACGTTGTGCGACAGCGTGCTCACGAGCGATGAGGGCCTGAGTCCTTTTTGGGGTGAGGTAGCCGAGGACACCTGACTTGGCGTCGCCTTCAGCGCCGGTAGTAACACCTGACGTTGGCAGGGAAAGCATGACGGCAAGGACTGCGAGGACGAGGGATAGGACTAGGAGGAGGGTGGTGGAAGAAATGGTACGATGATGATGGGATGATGAAGAGCGTTCACGTTCGCGGTCACTACGATGACGGCGTTCTTCGTGGTGGGATGAAGAGGGTTGAGCCATCCTGACTTTAGGGACTGGTGAGGGTCAATTGCCACGCAAGCAAGCGGAGAGCGGACATACCGTTGCTAATTGAGGAGCTTGGCGAGAGGGATGGCACTTGGGTTGTGCGTAGAATAGAAGTTTTGGAAGTAATTGTGAAAGAAGAAGACGTGGGTTAAAGGGTAGCGCGTCGGATTTGAATAAAAGTCAGAGAGTAGATGGGGGTCAAGTGTGAAAAGTCAAGTTGTCACTTTTTTGCCCTTTTCACTCTTCAACCACCACGTGCACTACACGTGTTGTCCTTTGTTCTCGTCACGTGTCCGTTTTATCCTTTCTCCAATACCATGTCCCTCCGCCGCCTGGCTCAGTCCAACAACGCCGCCGCCTCGCCAAGGACACCAGACTCGGCCTCAAGGCATTCGACGCCACGCAGTCGCGTTTCTCTCGCCGCCTACCGTTCTCCAGCGTCTACTCCCTCCATCTCTTCCTCTATTCCCTTTGATTGGGATGCGGCTCGCTCCAGGAAGGCCCCTCCATATGGCACCCCTAATCAAAAATCGCGCATTAATGCATCTGCGACTCCTGCTAAGCGCGTCATTCGCAAGAAAGGCTTTGTTGAAAGGTAGCACCAAAACAGTATACTGTCGTTCAAAATACTCACTAGGCTTTTCAGAATCACTGCTATTCCCTCACGAATTGCATTCGAGATTTCTCAGTTCCCAAATAATATTCCCCTCCCAGCTCCACAAACAGCCGGTAGACTTGCTGGAGGCTTCCTCCATTTCGTCCATCTCTGTGTCCGTGTGAGCCAAACGCGCAAGGTCCCCGATTCCGACTTGGGATGGGAAGACATGTACCGTGAAGACGAGGGCGCCTCATGGTTTGACTGGGCAAGTTTGATTTGTGCTTCCATCAAAGCTAGCGCTAATGAATGTGTCATAGACGACCCCAGTAACAGGGCTACTGATCGCAGCCGCAGTTCTCAATGCAGTCTATCTATTTACGCGAATAAGGCTGTATAGGCTGCACCGTCGACCCGAGCCAGTCTCCTCTCCAAACGCGCGCTTTGTGTCTGCGCAGCTAGACTTTGACCCTCTCGAAGTGCCTCCTCTCAAGTCTCGGATTGCAAGTACTCTGTGGTTCGCGTTTTCGTATTCCTGGCGCTGGTTGTTGGGTATGAAGCTACCTGCGCGGGGACAGGTGACGGGGAAGGCTGCACGAGTTCAACAGATGGAAGTTTGGGCACCAGGAACGCAGGAAACTGTTCTTTTTACGGTCTACTCTCCTGCGCACGCCCTGTTGTGGGTTGCTACGAGTTCGACGAACTGGATCACGATGTTGATAGTTATGAGTCTTGTGTCGGTGCAGGCAAGTGCAGAAAGGGGTGATTGTTATTATTGCTAAACTGTGGTTTTTTCTAGTTGCACGCATTGACATATTCGTACTCGACGCTGGTGAAGGACAAGGAGATTATTGCGGCAGAGGTGATGAATGAGTATAATGAAGTGTTTGTGTATCCACGGGTGATGCCTATACGGAAGGATGTGGCTGTGATGACGCATGAATCAGAGATAGTAAATATATGGGAGTAACTTAACAGTTACAAGATTTCTATTCAATGCCGTGTATGTGATGAAGAGATGCGCTGACACTGAAAATAATATTATATATACCGCTACAGAAGGATGTGGCTGTGATGACGCAGATGGTAAATATTTATTTGGGAGTAACAGTCATCATGTACAAGAAAAGGATTTCGATTCAATGCCGTGTAGGTGATGAACACATTCGCTGACACTGAAAATAATATTCTGATATACAGTCATATACCGCTGATGGTTCTCTGAGGGATCCGCGTGCTTGTTTGGGCAGGGACAGATGTAGATTTACTCACCCAGACGATCCAGGTTGGTTAGACGCTGCTCCTTCCCGTCGCAGACACATGTCCCCTCCTCCCACACACGCTGCCCCTCCTCCAACTCCCACATCCCTCCCTCCTCCAACTCCAACTCCTGCATCTTTGCCTCCTCCTCCAACCCCCCCTGCCCCCCTCAAGACAAAATCCTTTCAACAACGATCTCCAGATCAACTAAAACTTGTATGGGAGGAAAGAATCAGGTCAGTCTCACATAGTCAGCCTCGTACTTTGACCAACATCACACCAGATCGATTGCAGACGCTACTAATCGTCGCAAACAGTTGGAGCAGGTCGAGGCTGACATCGCAAGCACTCAGCTTTTGCTCAACTCTTCCGAGATATCAACCATTCCAGCCGAGAGCAAGGCTAGAATCGACAACGAGCTTGCCCAACTCGAGCGCAAACGCGAAGAAATCAAGAAACAACGCGAAGACACCATCACCCAGCTCATCAATTCCGATTCTTGGCCCGCTGCGCCCCTCACAGATGCTCAAGACAAAGAGCTCTCACGCTACTCTGAAATCATTCAGAGTGTCGCAGAGGTCAAGAAGCAGGCAGACGAGATCAATACCTTGCTGAAGGAGCTAAACACTCCGGATGAAAATGCCATGGATGTCGATACACAGGAGGGGAGCACCCGTCGTAATCCAGTGCCCGAGGTCGTTCCAGAACCCGGCCCAACCATGGCTGACCTTGAAGCCATGAACGACAAGTTCAGCCAACTCCAATCCCGCTTCATCTCGTTCCAAAACGATGTAGACGCTCATGACGCAGAGCTTCGGCAGGACCTTCAATACCAGATGCAGTTGGCCTTGGAGGAGTTTGCCGAGTCATCCAAGGAGGCACCTAAAGAAGATAGTCCGCTCCAGGCTACGATGTCCAGGATGGATGGCGATCTTCGTTACCTGGCTCAAGAGGTGGCCACTCAGCTTGGCACACTTACCACGCAAACACAGGAGATAAAATCGGTACAGGAGCGTCTGGCAGCCGTCAAGGCTGAATCGTTACGGGTATGTGTCTGATGATATCGTACAACCGCCCTGTATCTCACATCCCGGTCCAGATGCAACAGCAGTTCTTGGCTTATCAGCAGGAACGAGAGAATGATCAGAAAACTATTGCTGCACTGCAGGCGGCGGTCCAGACATACATCAATGAGCCACCTCCTGCACCTGCTGTACCAAGCCTCTCACAGGAGCAGCTCATCCAGCTCATGGAAGAGCCCCTTTTCGATATTGTGCGCGACACTATCCAGCCTCTCATCGAACAGCTACGGGCACAGGTGCAGGAGATGCTCAATACACAGAACGCACAAATGTACAAGACCTTGTGGAGCAAACTCTCACTGACGTTGCGCATGGTCGAGTCGATTGACAAGCGTCTCCAGCGCATTCAAAATAAAGCGCCAGCAGGAACTTCAGCGGCAGGAGCTTCTGCGAGAACTGCAACAGGACCTCCAGCAAGAATCATAGCAGGACCGTCAGCAAGAGGGCCTTTCGCAGCACCTGCAGCAAGAACTGTAGCAGGATCTTTCGCAGTACCTGCAGCAAGAACTGCATCAGGACCTTTCGCAGTACCTGCAGCAAGAAATGCATCAGGACCTTTCGCAGTACCTGCAGCAAGAACTGTAGCAGCACCTTTGACAGCACCTGCAGCAAGAACTGTAGCAGGGCCTTTCACAGCCCCTTCAGGAAGAATTGTAGGAGGACCTTTAACAGGACCTTCAGCAGCTCCAGCAGGACCTATGGCACCACCCTCAGCAGTACCTCCAGCAGGACCTATGGCAGCACCCTCAGCAATACCTCCAGTAGGACCTTTGGCAGCACCCTCAGCAGTGGCTCCAGCAGGACCTTCAGCAGCACCCTCAGCAGTGGCTCCAGCAGCACCCTCAGCAGCTCCAGGTCAGCCCCATTGAGAGTCTTCTGTATAAATACTAGCGTTTGTTGTATATATAATCCCAAATCTGAGCAGTTCTGCTTTGAATTCGTATCCGACGACAGGTTTATTTAGAGGCCCAACATTTTATACACGTCTACTACAAGAACAGTTTGAATGGATAGCCTGTACCCCAAAATGGTCAGCATTGACATATTCGCTAGGTGAAAGGTGACAAACCTCGGTTTTTGACTCTGAAAAGAGACACAAGGACTGAGTATACAACGATAAAGACTCCAGTCCAAAGGTACACCTGCACCCTCTGGCGAGTCGGCGAAGTTTGGTTGGGAACAACCATGACAAGCATGAGGAATGACAGGGACAAAAGTCCGTCTAAAAGGTATTGTTATCAAGAGAACGCCCACTGGAAAGAGCATTGAAACTGACAGATAAAGGCCAAGACATTGACCTCTTGTCCGAACTGATTTTGGTAACCAGAAGCGATCCAATTACCGGGGCCTCCATTAAAAGGCATTCCGCGAATACGAGTAAACATGTAGCCGGATGTCATGACAAGAGTGGACAAGACGGTGATTATGGCCCAAGTCCAACGATTTTGAACAATGGGAAGGATGAACCGGATAGCGAAAGCACCGCCGACGAAGAGTGACGAAAGTAGGATATAACGGACCCAGTCAATGGGTTCACGGTAAGGGATTGGGACGGGTGTGTGCCTGGAGAGACTTTCGACCAGGGGTGGAGCATCGAGACCGCTAGAGTAGATGATTAGGGTTAGAGGTGACATATATACATATAAAAGACGGGTCCTACTTGTTGAAATCATATTTGCTGGGAAGAACTTTTCCACTAGCCGGTGCACGAGGACCTTCTGCTGCGGGATAAACATAGACAACAGGGGCGGATTGGAGACCAAGCTAAAGAGAGGATATGAGCTACAAGTAGCTCAACAAGAGAATAACAACCTTCTGGAAGACGTCCTGTGCATCGTCAAAGTCCAAGGTGGCAAAGAAATGGTCATCACGTTGTGGTTTTGAGACGGTAGACCAAGCTTTGGCCACGGATTTCCAGGTTGATTCAAACTCCCTGAGACGATGCATGAGCGTGCAACATGGATACGAGTGAGTATTAGCTTACTTGCAAGGAATGCACTTCCTCCTGGGATCCATGGCTGTGAATTGAACAGACACAGACCAGGTGCGCTTAGGAGAAGTCAAGAGATCAAAGGTCTTTGAATCGAGTCTAATGACACCATTGCCAGCCTGAGCAAGCTCTGTGAGCTGCTGAACAGGATCTGCCAAGGCAGCGAGACAGAAGGGGAGAGATAAAAGAGCGAACAGGGCCTTCATGAGAGTTGGGAGGACAGAACGCGAAATGTCGACGTGGAAGTATACGCGCGTGTCCAAATGGGGATGAGGTTGGGTCAAAGAATATTTGTTGGGCGGTCCGGAGATTCATCATGCCCTCCCATGCCCTCCTCCTCCGTCTCTTCCTTTCTCCCTCTTTCTTCTCTGTTCATGTCGCTTTGCGTTATCTACTCATATATGCAGACAACATAGGCATAACTTACTACCTCACGTCTCGCCTCAGGCAGCTCGACACTCGCGACCTGCGCGAAGTCTGGGGTTTCATATGGTTCGCCAATAATCTTCGTACTCTCTCATCACATATCTCACAGTCTCGACCAGCCATCTTCTCGTAACAAGACCTTCAAAGTCCAGGGCTTTGGAATGTTTTGTCGTAGAAATTGCACAGCGATCTACCCACATTGCAATGATCGTGAGTGATGCGATTCCAATGTTCAAATCATCTCTTCAACGCGTCAATTATCCAGACCTTGTGGTTCATGCAAGCTGCTCTACATGATGTCTCCATTACTGGTCATCATACAGAGTCATTTGCGATATGTCAACGCGTCCTCCATATGTGCCATGAAATCATATTCGGCGATCCTCCTGCTCCTACTCCAGCTCCGTATGGCGGTCTTACTCTTCCACCACCGTCGAGATTTGTACGCCGGAAAATCAAGCACAATATTGAACCAGCTATTGCGGGGATCGCACTTGTCCTTGCAGGCGCCCCAGGCATGCCACGACTCACCGAAATCATGGGCCAAGTAGCTATTGAACAAGGAAGGGCCGAGGAAAACACCCATGATTTTAAAAGTGTCGAATCACAGCAGGATGAAATAGCCCTAGGATTGAGCCCGACTCAAACCTTTGGCCGCCAGGCAGGTGAAGAAGACGGAGATGAGGATGACAGCCCCGAAAGCGATGAGACGCATACGGCACCCACAGTAAAGCTAGAAGATGCACCTAAACCCGGGCTCTTTTCCAGAAGACGGACAGTTGGACCTGCTCAGACAGTTCCTGCTCTTCCTCTTCATCTGCGAAATATACAGCGATCGCGGGCCTCTGAAGATCCTTTAGGACAGCAAGATGAGGACCATGTCACTGTTCCTTACTTGTCTACGCCTTCCATCTCTTCCGCCAGACCAACTCCTCGTACTGCAACAATCAATCGCGCCGATGCCCTTTTAGAAGCCTATACTAGCGACTCTCAATCGCAACTCTTACGAAGCCATTACTGTCGATCTGAAGTTTGTCGTTTACCCGATCTGTGAAGACTTGATTTCATGACGTTCTTTTTCAAGGTTCAATTCATTCTTAGCCTAGAGAACATTTGTAATCGGTTACTAGTGATTCCAAGGCCAGCACGAGTCAGCGCTCTAAGGGCTGAATTGACTGCATTAAATCACAAGCTTCCAGCTGAGGTGAGTGGCTTGTTTATGTTTTGTTGTCAGACCGAATCTTGACTGCAGCACAGGTGTGTATGCCCATGTGGTGCTCTTCTTCCGATAGTCCTACACCGCAAAAGCACACACAACCCCACCATCGTATAGTCCGAATACCTCCCGGAGAAAGCGTCGTTCTCAACTCAGCTGAACGAGCACCATATCTCCTGCTTATCGAGATCCTCAACGACGATCTAGATTTTCAACCGACCAAGCGGGCTAACAAGGAAGTGTTGAAGAAGATCGTCTTGAAAGAGGATGCACGAAAGGGAGCATCTCAGGATTTAAATCCTTTCCAGAACCTTAGAACAGCACGCCCTGTACCTGAGCCGTCCACTGCGGGAGGCCTCACTGTCGAAACTTCGACACCGTGGATACCTACGACGACAGTAACCATTTCTCCAGCAGTTGACGATGATGAGGAGATCGATTTGGTGGAACAATTATATGGGGCAGACCAATCACTTCGCGGAACCTTGAACCTTTCAGAATCGATCGTGTTACCCCCTGCGCCTAAAAACAGGGAGCTTGACATGGCGGCCTGGTCAAGACCATCGCAGACACCTTCGACTCCAACGACCGATGCTCGATCATCATCCGCGATCGTCCACCCTTCATCTTTAAACGCAAATCTGACGCCTTCTCCCAATCACCTATCCTCTAGACACAACCAGAGCTCGTCAAATCATTCCGAACTCTCCGACAGGACCGAAGTATTGTCTCTCGACGACTATTCAGAGCGTATGCGCACAGCTGCGATCATGCTCGCACAGTTGAACGCTAATGTGATGCGAGAGCAGACCCCTAGCCCCGATCCAGCGTCCCAGAAATCCCAGAAGTCTCCGCCGGCTGCTTCCACCTCTACCCATAACAAACTCCAACACACTGAAGCTGCCGCGATACGCGATAGAATCATGAAGGAGATGCTTGCACTTGAGGAGCAACGAATGCAGCGTATGTGGGAAAATCGGGAGGATGATGGTATGATGCGGCTGGATGTCAGTGGTAGCTCGAAATCTGCTGAAGACGAAGGTATTATCCGGCGAGAACTGAATAAAGCCGATCCATCTGCTGTGGTTTTCAGTGAGTCTTGGGCATCAAAAAAGGTATGTGTGCGCTATAGATTCTCAATCGGCGATGATTTCTCATGAGATATGATCTTCCAGAGTCGGATAAGACATGGTTCGCCCTATGGTCATCTAGGTACTACCTTTGTTTTGTCCGCACGTAAACAATATTCATCCTTTTTTAGCCAATTGGGATTGCGTCTCTGTCATTGTCAAAACGGGAGGCGACTTGCGGCAGGAGCAGCTCGCTGTTCAACTCATTTACGAGTTCCAGCGAATCTGGGAAGAGGAAAAGTGCCCATGTTGGGTTCGATAGTATGACTTTCGTTGATCTAATATGTTGCGGTGTCCTGAAGATATCTACAGTTTCCGTATCTTGATCACCGGAGGAACTTCTGGATTGGTTGAAACCATCACTGACGCTGTCTCGATACACTCGATCAAGAAGGCAGAGTACGCAAGGCGAATTGCAGAGGGTCGGCTTGGTCACGTCACTCTCCTTGATCACTTCATATCAGTGAGTAAGACCATCCAACTCCCCCCATGTCTTCCTAAGCCCTTTGACAGACCTATGGTGACCCGTCTTCTGCGAAATTCGCAAGAGCTCAACGGAACTTTGCTAAATCGTTGGCAGGTAACTACTTCCTTCTACAACTCTCTAGTAAAGTGTCGCTCATGTTTTTTTGCCGCAGGATACTCTGTTGTGACGTACCTTTTGCAAGTCAAGGATCGACACAATGGCAATATACTCCTCGATCGCGACGGCCATCTGATACATATTGATTTCGGGTTCATTCTCAGTAATACTCCAGGAAACATAGGATTCGAAGCAGCTCCATTCAAGCTGCCGCTTGAGTACATCGAAGTGTTAGGAGGCATCAATGGTGCACCCTTCCTTGAGTTTAGGCGTTTATTCAAAGAGGGCTTTGAAGCTGCTCGTAAACATTGTGATGGAATTATCAGTACGTCTTCTATCCTGCCAGGTTTTTTGGTTTGTTCTCTGAACTTTTTCTCGCCTAGCTCTTGTTGAACTGATGCAGAAAGGTCAGTCTGCCCCAAAGATGCGATTATTGATTGTAAACTGATTTACTCATTCACCAGACTCTTCACTCCCTTGTTTTGCCGCATTCAGGGAGCAAACTTCTGTTATGCTTCGAGATCGTTTCCAGCCAGCTATGACGCATTCATTAGTCGGGAGCTATGTAGACAGATTAATTGACAGCTCATTGGGGTCCCATTGGACACGCCTTTACGATTCGGTACGTTCTTGCTTTTCGTCCTTGACATTTGGCTGAACGCTTTTCTTCTAGTATCAATACTATTCCCAGTCAATCCTCTAATTGTACTTGCACGTGCTGCATCTTGACTTGCAGTAGTACTCTCTTCCTCATCACGAGCAATAACAGGCATTTTTTTCGTCTTTTAGTAGATTAGATAGCAAAGTGCAAGATTGTATATATACATGGGTTGTCTATGCAAACATGGCGTCATACCGTTTGAGGCAGGAGTACCACTCGTAATCTATGAAGATGTCAACGGCTCGAGTAGCTGATGATGATGGCTTTAACTTACCGAAACTTTGAGACTCTTCACACCAACATTTCCCTCTTGTATGGGACTCTCCTTTTGGACAATGCTGGAAAGGTTCATGTCGGTAACCTGGAAAAAAATTGAGACCACGATCAACATTGGAAAAAGAGAAAGAAATACCGATGTCATTGAAGAAATGCTGGCTCAGCATTAATACTTTTCGACAGAATCAAGCTGTTGTAAGAGGACTTACGATCTGTTCCTTCTTGGCAAACAGCGCTGCACCAATGCTGTGAACTGGGGCATCTCCCCATCGCTGGAAAACAGTAAGAATCTTTTCAAAAATAAAAGGAATCAGGACGCTCACTTCGTAGTAAAAGCCCCCTTTTTCATCAAGGAAATCGAAAAATTTGCTGTAGGCTTCGCCTCGCCATAGATCAAGGTCGGCGATCTCGAAATTACTCCAGACTACAGGTCTTTGCCTTGAGTGACCATATACGGGCAAGACACGAGGATAACTTACAGTGGCAACGATTGTATGTTTCCCCTCCATCATCAGAAAGGAAAGACATCGCATTACCCTCAGGTATTAGTTCCGGATTTTTACTGGTGAACTCTAGAGAGTCAGTCAGCAGTGTTTCGTATCATGAGCACCTTCATATGCACTTGCCCTTCACGGCTTGCCACAGAGAAGGTATCGTCGCTTCGTATTCATACAGCGAGATTGTGAAACCTGTGGGCTAGTTCGATCGTGCTTCTGTCTCATAGTGAGGTAGGAACGCACCATAGACCTTGTTCTGATCTTGCATTATCAAAAACGGGTCATAATCGAGGTCACAGAAAAATTTGACATCAGGTCTGCAAAAGTTGAACGCCTTGGAACAATGATATGTTGAAAACTTACTCCACTCTAAATTCTGTGTCAAAAGAGTCACTTGATGAAGAACAACACGTCGACATACCTCCAATAGTACCTGTATGGCTTCAAAAGCTCGTGCCTGTAGAAGAACTAGGGCCGTATCAATGTCGGGGATGTGAAAAACTGCCTATATAACATACTCCGGAGTTGAAGCGACACATATTGCGATACCTAAAATTAAATTTGAGAAACCGGAGTGCATCTTGGTATGACCGTATACGCACGGAACACTTCCTAATGACGCCCTTCTTTAGCTTCCAAATGATCAAAAAGGAAGGAAGATCCTGACCTCCGTAAATGACGCCATTCTTGACCATGTTAGCTCGAGATTCAGATGCTCTATTCTCGTCAATAGAGTCTGGTTGGACCCAATGTTCTTTGGGTATCACACCAAATTCGACTTTAGCATCCGTAAGCTTTGCGACACGTCTGGTAATCATATGTTAGAAGTGCCATTGAGAGATGGGAAATATGCGTCACTTCTTGAAGCTTTCGTCAAACTCCTCATCGTTGAGGAAGACATAGGGATAGTTGAACTTTTTGTTGAAGCGGTCCTCCATCTGTTTCACGCTGGTGACAATCCCAGTCAATTCTCTATTACGGGCTAGACGCGGAATGTAAGACTGCGGTTACGGATAGCAGAACAACACGACGTACCCAAGATGACGAAGGCGGCATTGGCTTTGCGTGTCGAGACTTCGCTTGTGTTGGTTTTAATGTAGTATTCTTCGGGGATGGGCTGCTTGTACGGAGGTTGACCTTTGGTAAACTTGCCCTTGATGGTCGCAAGAGATGTCGCATTTCCGTAGCTTTCGTTGGATATGCTGAGAAGGTAGTGTAAACCAACCTAGATGGAGCTGCGTCAGAGATTGTTGTCGGCGCTTCAGGACAGTGAAACTTACAATGACGAACAAAATAAGAAGCACGTAACGCATTTGAGCGTTCATGTTGAGTAAAATATGCCCTCTCGGAGGGAAACCAAGGAATGTAGTAGTAAAGTTTGAAGATTGAAATGCGCAGTTAAAAGAAGTGGAGTCTCAAGCGACAGCGATGAGGCAGCCGAGCGTACATCATTCACGTGTCCCCGATCATTCGCAGTTCCGTTCTGAGCCACAGCGCTTCATGTCGAGCTTATTTCTTCCGTGCAACACTCGCTTTCAGTATGTATTATTTACTGCCATTGAAGCGATTATAAATTAAATTATTCCAGTACATATATATAATGCTAGTGCTACACAAATAGTTGTTCGTATTTTCTAATACATGAGTTTTGGGCGTAGTCTAGTACGGAAGCAAACGTTCAGTTCCATAGATATCTGAAAAGTCTTCAAGACACCTTACCGAAATTATCGTTCGGGTCACAAGAACAGCGTCCACGGGACCAGTCATCTCCTTGCGGGCAATGCTGAAAGGGGTCGTGTCGATATCCAATATCTCGGAAAAAGTGGACTTGATTTTTGTTCGCAAATAATGATGCTGCAATACTGTGAACAGGCGCGTCTCCCCAGCGCTACAAGTACAGTAAACCGCGATGTTCATGAGCGTATTTGAAATGTTTGACGAACCTCGTAATAAAACCCTCCTTTAGACTCCAAGTAATCGAAAAAGGCCTGATACGCTTCGCCCCGCCAGAAATCCATGTCAGCTATTTCAAAATTACTCCAGTCTGCCAATTCATGAGTCCCAAGTTTGGTAGCCTGTCGTAAGAGTTACACGCACAGTGACACAAGTTATAGCTCTCGCCATCATTATCAGAAAGGAATCCCATGGAATTGTCCTTTGCCACATATTCAGGATGTTCGGCTATGAACTCTGTATAAAACAGTTAAATAATTGTGCGTCTTTAAGAGAATAAAAACTGCGTGCCTTTGACTGTAGACCAAAGAGTGGGTATAGTGGCCTCCCATTCGATTAAAGAGATAGTGAAACCTGACTACAGGGTAAACCAAAATACATTGCTACGCCGCGCAACACGCACCGTAAATTTTGTCGTTATCTTCCATATAGAGGAAGGGGTCATAAGGTACGTCGCAGAAAAATTTGACATCAGGTCTATCTGCAGTCAAGATATCTTCGGAACTTCGAGAAGCAGCATAACATACTCGACTCTATGAATATGTGCAACCGTGATGAGTTTGGAAGCATGTGTGAAAGAGATAAGGCTGACCTCCAATAATAGCGATATTGTTGCAGGAGCTCATGCTGGAAAAAGAACTTACCCCTCCTCGTGAGTGCGAGCTATCGCGTAATAAAAATAGAACACACGTACACCAGAATTGAAGCGACACATATTGCGATATCTGCATGGGGAATGAGTAACCTCAGGTGCAAATGTCAATAGAAAGACGAACGGTACACTGCCTGTCAGAAGAGTTTTGTGAGCATGGAAATCCGAAATGACACTGAATCATGACACACCTGCATAAATGATACCTTGCCACATCATTTTGGTCCTGCCTTCTCTAGCTTTAATCTCATCTATCCAGTCCGGCTGGAACCAGTGTTCCTTAGGAATCAACCCAAACGAGATGGGCGCGTCCGTGAGGACAGAGACACGTCTGATATCCAAGATCAGCCCAAGTACAAGAACATCAGACGAGCAAGGCGCACTTTTTGAACTCTTCTGTAAATGGCTCCTCGTTAAGCAATACCCAAGGATAATTATGATATCTATTGAATCGATCCTCCATTTGTTGAATGCTGGATACCACCCCATTTAGCTCGCGATTTCGACAAAGCAAAACGAACGTGGCGTTGGCCCGTCGCTGGTAGGTGAAATTGGTGCTATTTTGGCGAGGTTCCTCGTAGACTTGTAGTGCATCGGAAGTAGTTAAAGAGGTATCCACCTGTGAGGTCTGAGGAGGCATCCGAAGTTGTTCAGATATGCGTGCAGTTAAGGCCCCATAATCTTTGACGACGAGCGCAAGGAAAAAGTGCAAGCTCAACTAAGACGTGTCTCAATATCAGCTGGGATTATGAAAACGAGACAGAGAATCAGTCTCACCACTACCACTAGAACGATGGCAATATATCGCCTAGGCGTGAGCATGGGGTCCTGCAGTGGATGTATAGACAAACGGAAACAAATGTGGAGGACCTGCAATAGACAAGGTAATTTATAGTGATGTGACGACCATGGTTCCGCAGTTGGGAAGATCTAAACCCTAGTAGGTTTCAAGATAGCCGGGTTGGCGTGCGAGTCTCGGAGTCGGAAAGACCAGGTGGGAGTAGACAGGAATAGACACCATCCTATTCCATCTGGCAACGATCACCAGCAAAATAGAGAAATAGCAGGAAATAGCATCTGAGAGAAGGCACATCAGTATACAGCCTTAACGTATCTCCACGGCTGCGCAGTTCGAGTCCGTCAGGGGTCGGAGCGAAGTAAAGCAAGCGTACACACCGCGTTCATTATGAGGTCTGATCGTATTGAAACCAAAGATGTACATGATTCCGTTTGTGCGAGTATGTATCTCTACAAAGCGCACTACTTACTCCGTGTTGTTTCGGTGGAGCGCTGGAATCTAGATATGGAGTAAATACACGCACCCGTGGTCACGTCTTTTCCGACAATGGCCCTTTCTTGCGCACCGGTGCGACTAAGTGAGTCTTCGCCACACGATAACAGTTCTTTTTGTCCATTCTCTGAAGTTCTCTTGACAGGGGTTATCGAGAGAGCTTGGGACCATATGCGAATGGCCTATGAGGTTATGTAGATATGTATATACACACGTGGAGCATCCGTTGCGCTTTTACGCATGTGGAGTAGAACGTTTATCGTTGTTCAATGTTCAGCGTTGAAGTTCTCATTCCAAGCAGAGCCGGGAGAGCGTACCCGACGACGCTGAGGTTGCCAATGATCATGTGACGTGGTCTGCTTGGCTATGTTTGGCACGTCTTTTTCTTTGGGCTAGGTTGCCAACGGAGTGACACGAACAAATTTCAGTTGGTCCGTCATGGCATCCACCTCACATTCTGAGAAAGGAGTGGAGGCACATATTCCTTCAGCTCCCTCCTACTTCAACCCAATTTCCCCCTTCACCGATGTTTTTGAACGTTTCAACCAGTGGCGGACAGATTTAGGCTTACCCCACCCTGGCACAGTTGAAAACCTTCAAAAGGAAGTCAAGGGTACGTGAACTTGCCTTCATTATATACTTGTCATCTCACCCTTTATGACACATGTAGCAACTCACCTCACTAATTTTATTTTCGATGGTGCTCGCGCCGACTTGACGAAGAGCTTGTCAGCAAGCCCTCTCTTCCAAGTCACTCACTCGTTTGCTCTTGGCGCACAAAACGTACCCCCCTCATACAACTTTGGCGCAATCTTTGCAGATAATTCGGTGTGTCTCCGTGTTTTCTTTGAACGTCGTGGGGACGGTATAACTGATGACGCATGACGCAGGTATTCCTGCAAGGCGGTGTCGACCACGAAGGCAACGTTAATGCTCGCTTGCATCAGGGATGGTCAGAAAAGAACGTTTCTAAAGTTCAGGCACAGGTGCGACTGTTGTTAACTACGTCGTCTCATGGTCCTAATGAGATACGTTTCTCAAGTTTTCCTCGCAAGCGACTCAAAATATGATTCAATTCGAGCAGGACTATCAAGGACAGGACTTCAGCCTTAATGCCAAGGCAATCAACCCCTGGCCCGTAGGCCTCACGGGTATTTTCGTTGGAAGTTACCTGCAGTCTTTGACCAAAAATATTGCTCTGGGATGCGAGACGCTTTACCAGCGCATGTCACCCGACATGGGGGAGATTGCCACGTCATATCTTGCGAAATACACCAGCAATGACAAGAGCTGGATTGCGACGGCTCAAGTGCAAGGTGCTGGAGTCCTACAAGCCACGTACTGGCAGAAGCTCAGCGAGAAGGTTGAAGTGGCTGCAGACTTGCAATGCGTTGCCACTCCCACTCGGCGGGATGCGATAGCAACCTTGGGTGCCAAGTATGATCTCCGTCTAGCGACATTCCGCGCGCAGGTCGACTCTACCGGCAAGGTTTCAGCATTGCTGGAGCAACGGTTCACACCTGCCTTTGCATTCTTGGTATCCGGCGAGATAGATCACTTCAAGGTATGTCAATATTTTCCTGTCAGAGTACTGTATTGACAACGGTTTCTAGAATGCTGCCAAGGTCGGTGTCGGTGTAATGATCGAGAGTACTAGTTTGACGCCAGAGGAGATGGGCATGGTTCCTGCTCCTACCATTTAACTACGCCATAATTCTATTAATTTTAGAGCATCCTCTCTGATAAGTCAGAGAGGAGCAGTAATTTGAATGACGTCACGACTCATTATTTGAGAGATTTTTTTTTTCGATAAGTCAAAGACGCCTGCCTGAATGCGGGGCTTTGCCACGTCTACGTGTGGCAGCCGGGCTTATGCGCCACAATAAATTAATTTAAACAATGCGAAGTTAAGAAAAAATGCCCACGCCGAGGATCGAACTCGGGACCCTTGCATCTCGCAATTAGGTCAGGCAACCTCATAAGTACAATGCTCTACCACTGAGCTACACGGGCTGTTGGACTGGGCCACAGTATGACAATACGAGATCAAGGCGCTGGAGTGTAAACAATGTGGAGGCAGTAGCTAGAGAGCAGGAGGTTGCAGTCCATATTCACCCGCCAGTTACATCAGGTCGGGGGGGACTAAATTGCCAGAAAAGGTTGAATTGGAGCATAAGTTTGCTTTATACGCTCCATCAAATGCAATGTTCCTTACCAGTATTTGAGCTACGTTATTACCATTTGAACGCCATAGATGAAAGGCTGAGAAAAATCATGTTATGTACGGTACGATATAATTGATGGGTGTAAGTAACTAAGTATGCTAGCAATTGTATTACGAGCAATATCTCTATGCAGCATTTTCTTGTTGGAATACGTCAACATAACGGCTACGAACGTTCCTCTTAGATGCTTGGGATTTGGGACGACCAGCCGGTGGTGGTCCTGATGCTGACGGTGGTTGTCTCGTACCAGTAGGCGTGCTGGGGGCGGACTCGGGGGTAGGAGCAAGGTTGGAACGCACGCGCATGGTGGTCCTGCTTGGGGGTGATGTACTGATGTCAATAGCCGAGGTCGAGCGGTTGGTTGGGGGCCCAGGCTCAGAAGACACGGGTGGACGAGGGCCAGACATTGCTGGTGATGCTGTCTGAGCTCTCGAAGGAGGTGGGGGTGGAGTTGATGGTTGGGTGGCTTCACCACCAGCCTGAATCAACAACCGTCATTAATAAACGTCTTTCAGTATCACTCGGAAAACTGCAAACCTTCTTATTGACCCATCGTTTCAAATCCTTGTCATAATAAAAAGCAGACTCTTCTCCAAGACTAGCCTTGACGGGTCCAGGTGGAGCGTCACCCTTTTTCCACCATCGGCTAAACCAACCGGATTGCTGCTGATTGTTTGCTAAGGAAAGAGATATCAGTTTTGCATTCAGGAGCAGCATAAAAGTATTCACCTTCTGTAGGTGGTGGCGCAGCCTTGGTGGGCTCAGGGCTGGATGTCGCTCCAACGCTCCCATCACTTGAAGCCTCTCTGTTGGCCTCTCGCTGATTTTTATTTGACGAATTTCCAAACCCTAGATCTTCGTCATCTTCGTCATTTACAACTGGGGAAGCTTGCGAAGAAGTCCTTGATGAGGATGTCTGTAAGCCAATTGAATAGGCAGAGTTGTCCATTAGAGAGATAAAGCCGTCTGACGAGGCGGATGCTGGTATAGCACTATGATCAACCTGCATAAAGGTTGCAACGTTTGGTGTTGCAGTCGCAGGGCCTTCCTCATAACCAGTGCCGCCCCACCATGTTGTCTCTTGTACATGTGGTTCGTCTTCGTCAGGAACGAGTGGAGGTCGTGGAGTGACAAGATCATCACTTGGGCTATAACCATTGGAAGCCTTTTGAGCGCTGAGAGCCTGACCGAATGACGGCGCTTGCCCAAAGGAAGTTGTAGATGCGTTGGCAGATAGAATGCGAGGAGCAGGAGGAGCAGGTTTAGGCCGCGAGTAATCCATAGCTGAAGACGCACGGTCAATTGGAGGATTGACATGAGGGGTATTATAGGACATGGCAGACCCAGACCTGGCTGGAGGAAGTGTATTGAGATTGACAACAGAAGGTTGAGGGGAGGATCTCGCAGATGGTGTATTGGAGGAGATCGTGCTGTAATGAGAGAAAGGGCCTGCGAATGCACCTTCATCTGGCTTGATGTCATTTTCCTCGGGCATTTTGTCCAGATCAGCATCGCCAGTGACAAATTTGGTGAATCTTCCTTCAAGCCAACCGCCAATGGAATCAAGGCTGGGCTTGCTCAGCTTACCCCCAGTCCAGAAGGACTTGTCGACCTGAATAACACCTGAAATACGGTCACTAAGGCCTTTCAATTGTTCCAAAAAGGCGGGGGTTGCATATGGAGATCCACGATTGACTGCTGCAGTAATAGCGTCGCAGTACCTGGAGTATGATCAGCATTTGAAAACCTGGTAAACAACAATATATACGAACTTGCTAGCTTGTTGGATATCGCCGATTTCAGCCAAGGCCATGGCTCGAATGAAACGATACGCTTGCAAGTGTGCAATGCCCGAGAAAGCTTCTTGGCCCTTGGCAGGGGTGGCAAGTGACAATGCAAACTCCACAATCTCTGAAAATATAAAAGGATCTTGGTCTTTTGCAAAGCTTGGCGACGTTTGAGGGTTGCGAGAACCGACAAGAACGACGCGGGCAGAAGGCTGATTCACTCCGCCCATGGGTGACGTCTGCGGTGCTAGCAAGTAGCTGTCGATATCGCGTCAGCGACCTATCCGGAAAGTACAAGTCAAAATTTACCAAACGTGAGCTGCTTCGAAGAGTTGGTTAGCAGCTAGCTGATCACCAAGCGCCGTGAGAGCAGCAGAATTCTCGGGAGAAAGAGGATTCGATAACAGCATTGAGACCGTTTCTGTCCATTTAGAAAGAGTTTGGGGAGGAAGAGGAGTGGTTTGAACAGGTAAAGAAGCAAAATTTGGGGTTCTCGGCGTAAGATGGGGTGTGACTTGTGGAACTTGAGCAACTGGTCCAGGTCGAGCAGCAGCTCGCGCAAGAAGGTTTTGCGGAGCAAGTTCTTGAACTTCAAGATGATCAGAGAGCAATTTCTTGAGGGCGAGATGCAAACATACCTGCAGCAGCACCTTGGCCAGAGAAGAGGCTATATGCCACCCGCAAACTTTCTCGCCCGGGAAAAGCAGATCCTCCATTAACGTTCTCAGCAGGTGTCGCTGTTCCCAGCTCCGTTCTGAGGAACTCTTGCACAACCTCTTTCCAAGCCTCCTTGTCAACGCTGCTTGCGATAATCATTGCATGAGCCCACAATTTCTCATCCAACGCCACATGATAGGCTTGTTTACGCTCTCCGCGCAAGAGGAAGTCCTGAATTTTGTCAAGGGTGGACGAACGGAGCGTCGTGACGGATATAGGAGTCTCTTGTGAGTCTGGTGGGAACCCTGGAAGGGGAGTATCGGCAACAGCTTGGAAGCCACTGGAACCAAAAGTGCCTTCGAGGCGAGGAACGAGAGCCAATCGCACAGCACTGTCTAGTTCAGAACTATGACGAGGACAGATCAGTATGCGGAAGCCGACGTTGTACGAAATTCACATACGTTCCAGTCAAACGACCGTCGTGCTCCACCATCAATTGCAACAATTTGACAAGCACAAGTTTTCCCTCTGCCTGCCGACTTTCAATACTATCTGTCCCAACATAACGAAGACCGAGGGCGAGCTCGTCAGCCCTTTCAGTCAGATACTTGGTGACTTTTCCTTTCTTCGTCTTGGTCTGTGTGTTGACACCAGTGCGGACAAGCGACGTAGTAGTTAACGCTCCAGATTCACCGAAAAGAGGACCAGGGAAGGAAGCGGTAGAGGGGTCCAAGGCAGAGTCAGGAATAAGCTTCTTCAGAACACGAATCTGAATTCCAGTAGAGTTGCGAGCAGACAAAGCAACGTCAAAACCAGTGCTCAAGGAATCAGCGCCATGGAAACAAGTAACAAGCTTGCCTCCAAAGCCGAAAGATATGACCGGAACGCGGACTGAAGTTCGGCCCAGCGGGTCATTGGCACCTAAAAGGGAGGGAGAAGGGGCATATGGTGTCTGCAACGTTTTCACTGTAAGTTCCTGGACTAGTGAGCTTTCTGGTGCCTTGGGAGCATAATGATTTCCTTCTTGCGTGGTCGGATAATTGTACCTCGATGCATGAGTGGCTTGGTGCGCATCACTGGATATCCGTCTTCCCTGCGGAGGTGGCGCATACGGGTCTTCTGCGCTTGTAGAAGCCGAGGACAGCATAGAGCTATTCGATAAAGACCGGTTCCTCGGGTCCTTCGCGGACGCGTATGGATTTGGAGGATAACCCTTGGCAGGGGGGGCTCCATTCACAGCGCGTACGGCATACGACGTTGGAGAACTAGTTCGTTCACCCTTGTATGCACTGACATAGGATTTGGGTGCATAGGGGTCTGTAGGCCCTGTTGCGTGTCCATTCAACGAGTTGGCAGGTGAGGCAACCCTCTCACCTCCAACTACTGCTTTTGGTACGTAGGGGTTCACTACCGGGCTGCGACTGGCGTTACCGTACTGCGTGGCCGGCGATGAACTACGAAGTTGAGAGGTGTTTGCTTGAGCTGGAGAGCGAGAGTCTACAGTGTCGGTTGCATCCCGTTGCGGAGCATATGGATCATTCTCTCCAACATGTCCCGTGAAAGCCAAAGGTGATGAAGTCCTCTTAAAGTCTACGAGAGGGTTTGAACGGCCATTTACTGGAGATGGAGGAAGAGCATATTGGCGAGGGCTGTTGGAACGAACGGAGAATGCAGGCGGCGCTCGCGTGTAGGGTGGGACGACGCTATTGGCAGGTGGTGCACTGGGTTGCAATGTATCAGAAGTGGGTTCAGTGGCCGAATCATCGAACGATGGTGCTTCGGGATCTGCATCCTCGAGTGATAACTCATCTTCATGATGACCTTTGCCAGCCGTTGCCTGCTCCTCACCAGCTGGTGCATATTCCGCATTAAACTCGTCTTGCACCATACTTCCCTGCTCATCTACACTGGGCTCCTCGTGTGGTGCTTCATTATAGAGTGAATTGTATGACGATGCACCTGCAGCAGCAGTCCCTGCATCCTGCGGTTCGTGCGGTGTGCTCGGAGGATAGAAAGCCTGTGGAGGGCGCTGTGCCGGAGGTGGTGGAAGTGGTTGAGACGGAAGCGCTTGTGATGGGGGTGGAGGAGGAGTTCCCTGGGGAAGAGGTGGGGGTGGCAAACGTTGGGGTGGAGGGGTGTTCACAGAAGGAGGGGGAGGGGGAAGTCGGGAAGGGGGAGGGGTTCCCTGAGGAAGAGGGGGCGGAGGAAGTCGTTGAGGCAGGGGAGGGGTTGCTTGGGGAGGCGGCGGGAATGATTGGGGCGGAGTCTGCTGCTGCATAAATGGCGAAGTTTGTGGGGTGAGACCGTAAGCTGGCACTGGGGGAGATTGAGTCTCATATGCATTGTAACCGTACGCATTTGGACCTGACGCCATACGAGAGGCCTTTCTGTTCTTGAACGTCGTTGGGAAAGGGGGATCATACGCATTTGAGACCTTTGGTCGCTCAATGGTCGTTGTAGCAGGGGCTGGTGGTGGGACAGCGAGAGAAGTCTGCTTTGGGTCCGCCGACGCTACGGGTGCATAGGCAGACTGGTTGCTTCCCGTATACGGTGATGCGTACTGAGATGCATATCCCTGCGAAGGTGCAGCATACGGACTGTAAGCTGATTGAGCAGGCTGAGGCGAACTGTAAGCTGATTGAGCAGGCTGAGGTGAACTGTAAGCCGTTTGAGCAGGCTGAGGCGAACTGTAAGCCGTTTGAGCAGGCTGAGGCGAACTGTAGTTGTTCATTGGCTGAGCTGGTGCATAACGGTCATTGACTGGCTGGGACGGTGCATAAGGATCGTAGGATTGGGCTGCAGGCTGTCCAACATATGGACTGCTGGTCGTCGAAGCATACGGGTCGTATGCGTTACTGCCTGCCTTGGCCTGCTGAGTCGTATCGTGCACGGCTACAACGCTTCGTCAGTACGTGTATTGCCAAATACAACGAAAACCAAGTACGTGGCAAATAGCTCTGCTGCGACGCGTATCCATTACCCGAGCTCTGCTGGTTATACCATCCTTCTTGACCTGTGCTATTCGTGGGATACGAAGTCGATTGAGATTGCCCATAATGTTGCGACGTGTCCGGAGTCGAATTATCGGGAGCGCCATATACGTCTTGACCTCCCTGAGAGGTACTGAAAAAGTCAACATCGCGGGGCGCGCCGTCCGCATTGAACAAGTTATCCGTCGAAGACTCAGGATCTGTCTCTCCACCGAGTGAAGCAAAGGGATCCGAGGCTGGCTCGTCAGGGCCAAATAGTGAGGCTGCAGCCTCTACGCCGTTCATTGGAAACTGCTAGAATTGACGACTAGCAAGAATTTGTGCAAGCGCCAGGTAACTTGGCTGAAGAGCCCCGCTGCTATTTGGTCAACTTTGCTTTCGACACGTCACTTTCGGCTTTGTTCACTTCACACACTATCCCATTCCCAAAAATTATAGAGTATGGTATACGAACACCCCGACGCAGCAGTAATATGACCATTATGTAGAAATGCTCTATGTAGGGTAACTAGAAAATTGTCCGCAAATGAGTATGCACAGTTGTGTCAACTAGTAGGCAAGAATGAAAGTATATACGGCAAAGGAGTGAGATCTGGGTATGTAACATATGGGTAGTGTGCAGTTGCAGCTGCAGTGCTCATGTTTCCCGAGGTTATCGTGATTTATAGTTGCTTGTGCTAGATTATAGGACCATGCAATACCGGAGATGTGCAAAAAAGAATGACAGAGATTGATCGAATGAGGGTAAGTCCAAGACTCGAGGAACGAGAGACATTGTGATTATGTTTTTGAGGTGGGAGCATGCTTCTCAATCAGCCGTTCAACTGAAAATTTGGTTAGTCCTCGCTCTTGATTTCCAGGTGACACAGATACGCACTAGCCGCGAGATGTTTGTTATAAGCACTGGAGTGTTTACGCATACTCTGAAGTTGAGGCGTAACTTTGTTGAAGAGGACCTCCTTCTGCTCGCCCGCAGCCACTACCATGGCACGCTGAAGAACATAATCTAGGACAAAAGTCAGCACGATACCTGGAGAAGAAAAAGAAAAAACGAACTGGCATATTGGTCCTTCATCATGCTGGTAATGGGTGAAACGCCGTCAGGTCGTGTGACGAGGATTTCATCAATGAGCCTTCGACTCGTTGCTGGTTCGGCGCACAGCAGCGCCTTCTCACAAACATTCGAGGCGAATTTATGTTTCGAGAGCACAAAAATGCGCCCTTGTACTTTTGAGACGACGAGCGCCTTGTCGGCTGACCTCCCATGCTCAAGGATATATTGCATGACGTAGTTCTAAAATGATATCAGTAGGTGTCAGCTAGAACGGAGTACATGACGCACCCCAAATTGATCTTGCATCAGGTCTGGTGCATGCTTCAATAATTCATCCATGATAGGCCGCTTTTTGTCTTCAGGAAGATGTTCCAGGCAGCGTTGAAGTACCCGACAGCCATAAGGGTGGGTCGCAACATCATTAACATTTCCCCGGAAAAGGTGAATGAAGCCCAAGTTATCGGGAGGAACGCGTTCAACAAGTTTTTGAATGACCTAATAGACGGATAGTGAGAGTTGCAGGGATGTCATCTCGAGGCTCAGAAAACGACTTACATGGTTGCCATTTGGATCTTTGACACACGCCAAGACATGAGGTTCAAGTTCGTTAACGAAGATACTTTGTTGTTCAGGAGAGACGAATTCAATGGCCTAGAATAAAAAAAATGAAATCAGTCAATCCGCACGGTAAGATAACAGAGTAAATAATGACCTTTTGAACGACGCGACATCCATACATCTGTTGCGACAAGGTGTATATACGCCCTTCCATAACTTGTGCCAGGCGAACCTTCTGCGAGTGTGTGCCATGTTCAAAGAATTTTTGAATCACCTACAGAACAAAAATAAGTGATCTTCCACTGCAACAAGGGTTTTAATGCATACGTAGTTGCCAAAAACATCCATCATCAGTGTAACAGCGTTAGAAGGAACAATCTCATCGAAGATAGTTTGCTTCTCTTCAGAAGTTGCAGTTTCTAATTTCTGCTGGATGAATCGTGATCCATGTTGATCCCCACTGAACTCAACAGCATGCCCAAAAATGTCCTAACGAGACAATATATCATCAGCCAGGCACAACCTTAAAATTGAGCTTGTCACGAAAAATGCTCACAGTAAGTTCCCATTTGCGACTCTTGTTGCCCCGAAACTCCTCCAAGAGAGCACTACGAATGGTACTGGCCGTCTCGTTGTTAGAGTGGTACCGACGTCCACCCCGCGCCACATTGTGTAAAAATACGTGGGGGTGGGGCATCAAACTCGGCCCTGCAAAATACTGAGTATAGTCGAGATACCGAGGCTGCCTTGGCGATGATCGAATTGAATGGAAGAGCTGATGCAAATTGACGATGCGTTGAATAAGGTAACCGTTAGTGAAAGAAAAAGAAACGCACCTGATGATCGCGTTTTTTGTCCAATATTGGTATGGGGAGTTGAGTTGCTATCAGGGGCGAGTGAGCTGGAGGTGGGAGTGGTTGTGAATAAATCACTGTTTGAGACACTGGTAAGCAATATTGCGGAGGCATAGGTGGCGGCGAGTCATAGTAGTACAGCTGTTGTTGACGGTACATCTCGGGTACAGGGACAGGAACATTGACCTGTTGTGTTGGTATGCCGGGGGGGTTAAGGTAGACTGCAGGAGGCGTTGTAGAGGTTATTGGCTGCGAACCATACGCAGTGTCAGGTATCCCATAAGCGTATTGTAACTCATGGGGAGCGTGAAACGAATTGTAGTCCGGAGGTGGAGCATATCCATATGGACGCGCTGGAGGCGGTTGAGGACTTGTCTGAGGTATCGGTAGGACTTGCTGGCTCTGATGCAAACCTTCAGTTTGCAGTATGGTATGTGAAGAATAGGTTGACTCACTTCGGTCACGCCAGAAGGAAGCTGTACATTGTTGTAGTGAGGAACCGGGCCATTGGGAGGAACGCCAGAATAATTAGGCACTGGGAATGTCGGCGCGGTTGGTGAAGAAACAGACGGAAAGCGAGGTGCCTCCATGCTATACTGCTGAGGCGAATATTGCGCACCCTTAGTTGCTCCAGGTCGGTCGTCCTGCTTCGCCATGTGGGTAAAGAAAAGTGGGTCAGAACGAAAGAACTAACCAATCTAGATGTTGTGAACGTGGCATGAGTAGCCGTTGCCTGCCTCTCAATAGTGCGTGTGTGATGCAAGGTAGTAGAGTCCTGTAACCTAATTTAGAAGAACGACTGCGTCGACGCGTGATTGAAGACGCACCATGGGAGAAAGGGGCTTGGGATTATGTGTTTCGGCGGCTTCGTCCCAATTACCACTGGCGGAACGCGACGTTGAGGCGTAAGGAGCTCGGTAGGCTGTGTCGGCTTCGGCGCCGCCTGGAGCAGACGAGACAGACGTGTGTCTAGTAGGAGGATGCGAAGACCAACTCTGCAGAATATGGGTTGAGCATTTGATGACTATTGAAGACAAGGTCACTGACCGTCATGGGTGTCCAATCACCACCGAGGCCCAGGTTGCCATACATGCGAAGGTTGGTCTGTAGGACAGTGAGGAAGAATATACGACGGACGAGAAAGTAAAAGGACAGTTTACCATAATAAAGGAAGAAGGTTTTAATAATGAATGGGGGATAATGGAAGTCAATGTTTAAGACGACACGACATATTACTCGGCTACGTGTAAAGGAGCGAGGAGAAGGAGCTGGCAGACGAGCTAAACGTCAACCGCATAGTCCACCGACGGAGGCAATATTTTCTCCATCCGTCTTTCGTTTCAAACTAGTCCCCGTTTGGAATCAATAACAAAGGTCCCCGCGTCGTGACGTACGATTCCTCAGAAATTATTATGGTATTCCCACAAACTGATATGTAGATGCTACTTAATACAAATCCTTCCTCCAATTCACCGCGAGTTAAAGAACCACGATGCCCGTTTCGCTGGTCCTTCATTGTCAGTATTTTTTCTCTCCGAAAACACGCACACTTACATGATCTGCAAACATAGTCACCGATCAGATCTACATCCCCGTTTATCAACTCAAGAAACACTCACCCTTCATCATTCTGTATTCGCGCCAGCGCTGGATTGCCTGCCCCGATTCCACCCCCAATGGCTGCCGGCATAGCTCCTGTAGGCCCTGCGGCTCCGCCTCCACCCCTCAACGGCTTTGCAATTCGTCCAAAGCTCAGCGGCGATGCCGTGGCGGCTTTTTGCGCTGATTGACGGTTATTAATTTACAATGTTGACCGAATACCACACAAAAATCCCACTCTCACCTCGAGCCTGATCTAATCGTTCTTTGACGGCTTGCAATTGTGCTTCGAATTTCTGGTTCTGAATCGAGAGCCGGCGGTCAGCATCTTGAAGCAGTGCTTCCAAATTTTGTATCCGCTCGTTTCGTGCGAGCAACTTCCGCTCCGCAATGCCAGCTTCCTTCTTCAAACTGGAATTCTGGTCCACAAGCTACATGAAATCCATTAGAAAGCACGCGACCCTTCGCACAACTTTTTCCCACCTGTTTCTGAACCAGAGTAAGCTGCTCTAGGTTGCGTTCCAGGAATGCCATCTTCTTCTGCTGGGCTTTGCTGTTGCTGTTACGAATGACATTGTTATATTGTTCTTTCATCTCGTCGAGCTGGATCTCAAGCTCCACAACCTTGGTTGTAAAAAGTCAGAACATCCAAGCCGACCAAGTCAGAAATTATAAATGACATACCTTCTCACAGCGATTCTGCAAGTCGCGCATGAGAGACTTCTTAACACCATCGAACTCCGCGAGTTGCACGTTGATAGCCTTCCTCGTCCGCTCAAGATCCTGCGCGCTTTCCGCCAGGTTCTTTCCGCCTTCGATACCAGCTGAAGTGACCGCGAATGCGCGCTTATCGATCACAGGGTTAGTAGCCGTAACGTGTTTCGGCCTTTCAAATCTAGTAATCTCACCTTGAGTTCTTCATTGACACTCTTCAGGCTGTCAATTGACGCGTTAAGGCTGCGCACTTCGTTGGCCTTGAGTTCAAGTTGCTGCCTTAGATCTGCGGCTTCACTCAAGTGAGCGTCGCGCTTGGCAGCATACTGGGCCTCGAGTTTGGTCTATACATATAAGGAATGGATTCACTTCACACATAGGGGGAAAAATATAATTTACCTTGAGATCAGCCATCGTTTCCGCCAAGTCAACATCGCTAGTCTCCTCGTCATGAATCGTCTTCTCTGGAGGTGCAAACGCGGATTAAGCACCCTGAAATAAACAAAGCACAGAAAACAACTCGCCTAAAAGTTCTTCGTATTCAGTCTCGAGTTGTGTTACCCTTGCCTCCAACTCGTCACGCCTGCGGGTTACCATTTCGTTCTCTTCCTGACTTTGCCTGAGCCGATCAACGGTTTCCCTGACCAAACTTTGACCCTCGGACAGCTGTCGCCGAATCGCGGTAAGATCATCTGGAGTAAGTGCCTCTGTGGCGTCTATGCTGTCTAATTTTGCTAGAATCTGTCGTAACTGCTCGTCCTTTTCGGAGAATGCACCCTGCTGCAAGAAGTGAGAACGCCGCAAAAGAACTGTCAGATAGAGTCGAGCATCGTACTGTATCAAACTTTGCCATCATCATTGCCATCTTTTCTTGCTTGCGTTTTTCCTTGTCTTCTGCAGTCGCATCCCTTTGCGTTGTCTTAAGCTCCAGAATCTGTTTCTTGAGTTCTTCTAGTTCGTTCTTCGCATCTTGATTCTGCTCCTTGAGAATGTCGATAGTGATAACACCCTCCTTGTTGTCATAGTCAAGCCTCTCAATTTGAAGCCTTAACTCGTTCAACTGGCTTGACATCGCCTTATTCTCCTGTTAACGACAAACAGTATCCATAAGAATCATCTCGACTATGGCAGATAATGAAACAAACCTTATTGACAGAAGCTTCCTGCTCCTTCAAGAAATTCAACTCTTCTTTCAACTCCTTCACGAGCTTTTCAGCGGTGGCAAGCGTCGATTCCCTCTCAGCGAGCTGATCAGATAGTTCATTCTCTCGCCTCAAGAAGTCCTCCCTCTCGTCCTTTTCCAGGCCGATCAAGGTCGGTGTCTGAGGACGGCTCTCCAAATCACCCCTAAGACTTTCAATGGCAGGATTAACCGGAGTCATGCTGCGAGAACTGCTCAGCGGCGTGGAAGGCGTGGGAGATGTCGGCGGCTTCTTGACAGCCGTGGTCGAGGATTGAGCAGCAGCTTTGGCTGAGGTAGCCCATTCAGACTGGTCCACGGTGCCACCAGCTCTCCAGATTGCCAACTCCGCTTCCAATGCTGTAATATATTTCTGATACCCTGTGTTTGCAATATTTGCTTTCGATAAAAGCCCTTTGAGCTCCAGGGGGGAGAGTTCCGCATTTACACGCGCCGTGTTCTTGATGGATTTTGCTCGAATACCAAAACGAAGTGTTGACAAAGTCTCGGCTTCATTGTAAGAGGAGGGAGAACAGTTGATGATGAGTGTTGTACGTGAATTTCCTCCCAAAGATTCTTGCAGGATACGAGTGAGCTTGGAATCACGATACGGGATGTGTTTCGCCTGTCGCTACAGGTTAGCCGGAACCACAATGAAGCGATAGAATAAAAAAGGAACCTTGCTATCGGTCAAAGCGTTGATGACCATTCCGAGGGCTGAAAGCGATTTGTTAATTTTCTTCGCCTCCTCTAGCGTCTGTCCTGAAGCTCCTGTCTTCCCAACCTTCTCCGAACCAGCGAGGTCAACAAGATATAGATTTCCCGTTTTCAACGCTCCTGTTTCAGTATTTCGCTGCTGGATTGTGATCAGAAAGATGGAATGCGACCGGGATGATTCTGCGTTCATGTCTTTCGGGGGAGGTGGTTAGAGGTAGCACTGCCAAAAAGTAGAGAAAACATACTGGTAGAGGAGACGACTCTAGCTGCACCTCCCGTGCGCATGATCTCATAGACCTCACGGGCACTACTAACATAGTAGTCGGAAAGGTTTTTCACATAAACACCCTTCGATTTCTCCTCGTGGACTTGCAAATTATCGTTCTGGGCTATCGAGGAGCGCAGTGTTCTCAGTATTATTGAAACCTGTTCCAGTATTCAAGAACGCACGAGCGAGCAAATCTCTGATCCGTTCCAAGTAAATTTCCATGTAAGAAACTTTGACGAGGTACTCCAGGTGTGCATCGCTCTCTACGATGGACTGGAAGATCTGTTCAGTGATGCGGGGAATAATTCCTTTCAAGTCATCTGAATCGATGTCTGCGCCCTAGGATACGATCAATTTCAGATACGAGGAACGAGTCGATATGATTTCACCATCATTGTGAAGGTCTTCCCACTGCCAGTTTGTCCATATGCAAAGACTGTACCATTGTAACCGTCGAGAACATCTAAAGGGTTGGTAAAGAGTAAGAGAATTGAAGAATGCCACGGCAAACGCTGAGCCACGCAAGTGAAGAACCCCATACCTTTGACAATGCTATACCAGGCTTCCTGATGAGAACCGCCAACGATCCAAGTAGCAGTCAAGACTCACTCTTTGACACCATAATCGAAGACCTCTGCCTGCTTTGTACCCATCGGGAAAACCCTGTCAAATGTGAATCCATCCCTCTCGGGCCCTGAACTGAGGGCAGCCGAGCGCAACTGCACAGTCTGGAGGTTGTCATCGAAACTAACACATATCTCGCCGCCTTCACGAGTCTCAATCGCGTTTGGCGGACGGAAACTATGATATGAATGATCAGGGAAGATCTGCGGCAAGGCGTCGAAGCACGCGTACCGACAGACAACTTTAATGTTTGTGGAACTTGCCATGATGGCGGTCTATAGAGTCAAGAGGACGCCCTTTGCCAAATATATGCGCGTTGAACGTGGGTATACGCGAAGAGGGTATCGGTGTCCGCCCAACGTGTATTTGGGCTGTCGAGGTGAAAGAGTAATCACTGGCGTGTTTACGGTTGTTGCCGCGACAACAGGCTTTCTGACAAGTGCTCCGAGTTTCCTGATCTCCGTTGTCTCCCAAAAATTGTGATATGTTATCATTATACACTGGCATGCGCTATCGAGTACAAAATATCATGTCTTATTACAAGCTGATAGTGAAGGAAATAGATCCGTTTATTCCTCGTCACTGTCGTCTTCACCCGAGGCAGGTGCAGGAACGGGTCGGCTAGAAGACGGAGCTGGACGGTGGTGAGGAGTTTGATTATTTTGTGCAGCATCAGCAGCATCTATCCACTCGGAATAAATATCAATGGCTTCCGTGAGGTCTGCTGAAATTGAGTCTCAGAACAGGATTGAATGCATGAAGACTCACGGTTGACTTTGCTTTGATATCGTTGATCACAAACCCTGCAAACGAGATGCGCAACACCCTCCTTCCTATCGAGCCTTACAGTAACAGACTTGTCATGGTGGCAAAACAAACATGTAAAAGCAGTATCTGTGATGCGTTGAGATTAAATTGAACGAGTTGAAGGCAAGGTACTCACCAAGAGGAACTTTTTGTCTAGCTGGAGCTGGCTTCCTGGAAGACTTTTTTCGTTTGCCCATGATGGTCGCACGACGAGACTCAATCGAGACTAGGTTGACAAATCGGCAACACGATACACGTGACTTTGACGCGGTGTGGTTGTTGACAAGTGCTTGTTTCATTCAATACTTTGGTTGTTGAATATCGAATACTTAATGGCGACTCGCAGGCAGCCCTCGCTGCGACGCGTCAATAGTAATGCTCTCCCTCCTCCTCCTTCTTCTATACCCCCTTCAAGGCCTCGCTCGACTATTGCTAGACCTTCATCTGCACCGCGTCTCGTCGAAGAAGTACCCATTCCTCAGCGAAGCTCGAGATCGACCCATGACGATGTTGAAACAAACATACGAGTTGTCATACGGTGCAGGAAACGATCAGAACGCGAAATACAGGAGACTTCACCCAGTATAGTCACCTTATCAGGTGCGAAGAGCAAAGAGGTGTCAATCGAAGTCTCTGCACCCGTTTCTAGCCTGGGATTGGCGACTAGTCCCCCAACAAGAACATATCCTTTTGATCTTGTCTTTGGGCCTGAAGCAGATCAAGCAATGATTTATCATGAGGTGGTCAGCCCGATGCTTGATGAGGTGCTTATGGGCTATAATTGCACTCTTTTTGCATATGGACAAACTGGAACTGGAAAAACGTACGTACGGACAACAAAACAAGATTGTATGCTCAACTTTTTCTGTTTCAGGTACACTATGCAAGGTGACCTCAACCCAACCCCTATGGGCAACCCTTCAACCAACGCTGGCATGATTCCTCGTGTGCTCTTCCGCCTTTTTCATCAACTTGAAAAGTCCAAGGCAGACTTCAGCGTCAAAGTCTCATACATCGAACTCTACAACGAAGAGCTACGCGACCTGCTAGCCCCCGACCTTTCTGCACCTAATGGCTCAACTCAACCGATGGGAATGGCCAACAGGGATAAAGTTCCAGACAACGGTCTAAAAATCTTTGATGATACTAACAAGCGTGGCGTCACTATTCAAGGCCTCGAAGAACAACCTGTCAAAGACTCTCGAGCTGCCTTGGCATTATTGACAAAAGGCAGTCAGCGCAGGCAAATTGCGGCAACAAAATTCAACGACCATTCCAGTCGTTCCCATTCAGTCTTCTCCATCACCGTTCACGTCAAAGAACCTTCCATCGCTGGGGAAGAGCTTCTGAAAGTCGGGAAACTCAATCTCGTTGATTTGGCGGGGTCAGAAAACATTGGCAGATCAGGAGCAGAAAACAAGAGAGCCAGGGAAGCCGGTATGATAAACCAAAGCCTCTTGACTCTCGGTCGAGTGATCAACGCATTGGTGGACAAAGCCTCGCATATTCCGTACAGGTACAATATTTCTTACACGCAAAAGTTACCAAGTGCCTAACAGCCCTTTTCAGAGAATCGAAACTTACACGTCTCTTGCAAGACTCGCTCGGAGGTGGGACAAAAACATGCCTTGTTGCCACAATATCTCCTGCACGCTCAAACATCGAAGAAACGCTATCAACCCTTGACTACGCCCTCCGCGCGAAATCAATCAAGAACAAACCAGAGCTAAACCAGCGGACCACTCGGAATTCGCTCATAAAGGACTATGTTGCGGAAATTGAACGACTCAAGGCTGATTTGGTGGCTGCGCGGGAGAAAAATGGTATCTTCTTTTCGGAGGAAACGTGGAACCAAATGACTGCAGAGCAGGAGTTGCAGAAGACCGAACTTGAGGAAGCACACAAGCAAGTCGAGATTATAGAAACTCAGATGCGTGGTGTTCGCGAGGAGTTGGACGAGAGCATAGGGCTGCTGAAAATGCGAGAGGAGGAGCTCAACGGCACACGAAAGAAGTTGGAGGACGCGGAAATAAACCTGCAGAAAAAGGAGGGGGAGCTTGTTCAAGTCCAGAGCGCCTTGGAGGAAGAGGTTGTTGTTCGACAAGCGCATCAAGAGACAGAAGTAACTCTTGATCGAGTTGCGTTGGGCCTCAAGCAAGTTGTACATCAGAGTCTGAAAGACGTTACATCGTTGTTTGAAAAGCTAGGTATGCCAATAAGCTTCCATTTCGCCTCAACGTCTGATCTTTTCTAGAACGCAAAACGTTGGTACTCAGCTCTAACTCTCAGACTGTATTAGCGCAGGGCACGATTATCTCGAAGGCAACCGAGACACTTTCTCAGAAGTTGGCTGAATTCGCGGACATGTCATCTCAAAGTCTTGTCATGCTCAGTGACGAGACCAAAGAGTTCGAAGGGAAAGAGTTGGAAATCCTGGCCAGTATCTCAGCTAGAATCGACGATGAGTTACAGCAACTACAAGCAGCTCTCGGAGTCATCCAAGCTAAGGATTCTCTCGAAGCGGAAGCTCTCAGCACGGCACACCGAGCCATGAAGGAGACTCACGAAACTTTCAAAGTCGGTTTTGGCGCTTGGGGGCAAACGCTGACGCAGACATGTAGAGACGCTTGCCGTAACCTGGATGCGATGGGGACTACGACGTTCAAATCTATCGAAGAGGTCTTGACGGCTATGCTTTCTCTGGTGGACAGCGTGGTTCACTCCACAGTTGAATTCGTCACTGCAGAGCGTGAAAATATCCAGAGAGCCAAAGAATTAGCCGACGGTGTTTCACGGGAAGAGGTCAATCGGCTCAAGCGACAAAACGAGCTACTCGCCAAAATGTTGAATGAAGAGAAGATTAAAGGGGGCAAGGCCAAGGATGAGCTAATACGCCGCGTTTCCAATCTGCTAGGTGAATTTACGATCGAAAGGGACCGAAGTCTAAGAGAGGTTACGGAGGTTGTCCAACTACGGAACCGGGAAGGCGAGGAGGAGATCAACGCATTCAAGGAGAAGCATGAGCATTTAATGGGTCAGATGGAGAGCTATGGGGTTGGAATGGATGAAGCTCTGCAACAGAGAAGACGAGAGGGAAAACGCACAAGAGATGGCGCCTTCAAGGTAGATTTCATTCATTATACGGACATACAGTTTCACTGATCGAATGACACTTAGATGATCAACACGACGAGATCAGAATTCGCTAAGGGGGTTATGGAATTAGAACACGGTGTTGGCCAGTCAATAACGGCGTACTCAACTCAGGTACAAATGGATGCAGACGCAATGTCTCTATCATACTCGAATGGCAAGTCACATCCTAATCAAGATTGACTTCACTCATTCATATTGAATCAATCCAGCTGTTGATGAACACTCGCGGGCTAAACGAGCACGGATTGAGGCAACGAGCTCCATGGGCGATGATATTCAGTCAAATTATCATCTCATGCAAGAAGATATTGCATCATCTTCAGCTACACTGGAAGCTGTTACAAAGCGTCTCGCCACTGAGGTACTCTCGATTCTTCTCGTTCCCCTCCTTTAATGCTGATCAAACTCACATAGATGTCGCACCTTGGAAATGTGGCCGAGTCGTATCAGAAGGCGGTGGCAGCGAACCTTTCGACCTTACAAACATCGACGAAAACTCTTACTGAGCATGGTACTCAGGAGGATAAACCGACAGGTCAAAGCCCACGCAAGCGCACTTATGAGTTCGTCGATCATTGGAACTTGACCAAACCTCGTGAGGCGATTCTCAGGACCTGGCGACGAGAAGGAAATTCGACGGTTGGTAGTGAAACGTTCCTAGCTGAGCATCTTCCTTTACCTGAGGACGATGCTGTGAAGCACGAGGAAGGCGACCTGTTTGAGTCGCAACCTGAGGCAGAACTGGAAAACGTACCACCGTCTCAGCCAGCTGTTCTACCAACAACACGACCCATGTCAAAAATGGGACGTAAGAGAGCCCCGTCTATAGATACTTTGGCGGATGCTCGTAATGTATATACCACCCGTGGCGCTCGCGCACGAGCTAGATAGATAGCTTACCTTTCTACATACTACACTCATTTTTTTCTGCAGTTTCTTGTTCTCCGTGTGATCAATGATTACGTAACGAGGACGAACGTCAGTCGCAGTTAACACCAACTTCGCTCTGAACATTTCCTTCATCTAACCATGGCTGCTGGTCTGAGAAGTACGCAAAACCCAATTGATCCCTGGATGCTATTTGACTTCGATTCCTAGCCGTTATCTTGCTTTCTTTTGTTCTTGCTGTGGGGTTCCTCATGATCATTCTTTCGTGTGCTTTATGGCATAATTGGCTGCCTCTCCTGGTCGGTATGTGATATACTTTAGAAATTCTTGTAAATCTATGACATTATTTGTACTTTTAGCCCTAACTTTTGTGGTTGCCCCGCTCCCGAATGCCGTTTTCGCTCACTGCGGCTCCGACGAGTATGGGGAAACATCCGGTCCAGTAGATCTCGGCCGCTTCCTGACCTCCATTATCGTCGTTTCTGGCTTTGCTTTGCCTATCATCCTTGCACACTCAGAGGTCATCAATTCGAAAGCTTGTGTTATGTCAATAATCGGGGGCGGGTACGTCTCCTACTCTCAGTTACTCAGATACTCGTCTGACCTCTATGTACAGGCTAGTTTATGGTACAATACTGGCGTACTCTGCCGCCTTTAGTCAAGAAGAGTCAGATTACGAGTGATACGCTAGTCTGTGAATTACACGGTCAATGAGATGAATTGTATGATACCCTTTACAGAGCCTTCGAACCAGTATCTCGAGAACGTCTGGTGATCGTGCAGTTTTTTTGATCAAGACAGCTTTATGCATCGCCTTTCCGCACAATGGCCGTAAGACGGCCAATACCAGCCCGACCGGTATCGGATGGAGAATCGAGATTTCGTACTTGAACAGACATTTCGAATCGGCCATTCGCAAGGAAGCAAACAGCTGTGTCAATTGTTCGTGATTCACCGCTCTCTAGCCGTCCCACTGCTAGCTCGGTGAGAATACCCTCGTAGACAACATGCTCTGCAGGATTCATTTCGACATCCATAGTAAAGACCTGTGAGGAGGCTACGACGCGTCAGCACAGATAAGCGATATATCCACAAGCACTCTTACGTGATGCATTCGTTATTCTTGTGCGGAGGTACACAAACTCGTCGATTGGTGGGTAGAATTTCCCCTCGTGCTCAACAAGGCCACCGTCGTCGGATAGTGGATTTGTATATGTAAGCAGCGACAATTGAACCTTTGCTTTCTCCAGCCGTAGCGTTTCCAGCATGGGAAGCGTCATACGCTGCTGTCTCAGTGAAAGATGTCCAGAACGCACGCCTCCCGTCTAGATAAAACATCAGTCCTTGTGCGAAAAGCGCTTTGCAAATGAACAAACCTCTCGCCATTTACCCCGGACAATTTTGAACAACTCCTCCCGGTACCAGAAAAATTCTCGCTGATTTCTTGCTTCTTGTTCGGACAGTTTGGACTTCTGTACAACAAACTGTCGATCCGACAGAGTAGGGATGGCTTGTGACAGATGCTCTTCTGAAAGAACAAATTTCCTAATTGGAATGACAAGTCTGGTGCGTCTTGGAAATAAGTCACCAGATAACCCGGGATATGAAAGGCTAACCGTGACATGGACCCTGGGGGAACAGTTGCAGAGACCGACGATGCTGGAGAACCTAATGATGAAAATTGAACATAGCACGTAGGTCAGGAAGTATTAACAACCGCGAACCTTCTTGGACCCTCTCGAATGTCACATCGAATGGTAATCCATACGTATTCCGTACTTCAATCGAGAAAAGGCACCAGCTACCTTCATCATCGACATACAGAGTTTCCCGACGGGCTCTAGTTCGCGCGTCGACCGCATCGTCTTCCCTTGAAGGATTACGAGGGAAAGGTAAAATGTCCATAGAATGACATTCAAGCATATGATAAACAGTGGCCATGATTGGATAGGAAAGTTGACGCGTATGGAAAACTTCATTCGATCCGTTGAGCACTGGTCGCTCGCGATGTACATAAGAATAGGAGAAGTGTAGAGTGCCGTGCGTGCTACAGACTAGCCATCAGTTGTTGAAACAGTCTGATGATGATCTGGTTTACCATCCAACTTTGCCAATGCAGGTGATTGTCAATGTTAATTTCTGACCCGGTCGTATCTGAAGGTCTTTGATCTCCTCTTTATTCCAGGAAAATACGGGTCGCTGGATGAGACTAAACTCGGTCTCATAAGTATCGAACACAGACAGTTCCCCTTCAGAGAGGGCTTGCTGAGCGGGGGCGATAGTAGAGTCATCAAAGGCGAGCCTCAGAAAGTCAATAGTCAATGAAGAAACATTCTCAATGGTTATCCGTATAGTCGATCTGAAAAAAAATGTCAATTAAACACACATAAAATAAAATAGGACAACATTTCCGTACTTTTCCCCGTTATACAACATCAGTGCACCATGAGTAAGTGATGACCTGCGTATGCGCAAAAAGGGTTGTTCTGGGACAACTTTGCATTGTAAAAATTGAAATGACGTTTTTGCCGTTGTAGACGAAGGTCGACTCAGTCTTTTCCGCGCTTTCACCCAAGGGAAAGACTCAATGCCAGAGTATTTTGAGCGACCCATCTCGCAAGCCAGTGACCCTTTTTTACGTGAAAGGCGCTGCTCTTCATCGTTCGTCATTAATGGCATAATGAATTCACGCGCAGCTCCGCCAGGGGCCTGAACACGGCAACCTCTGATAACCAGCGTACCGGTTTCTAAGGGTTTTCCGGACAGTACCACTTCCTGAAAGGAGTTTGCAGGGATAATGACTCGAAGAGGGTTTGATTCGAAGGGAACGCCGGATGTACTAGTCGTAAAAAGGTACATCAGCATTGCAAAGAAAGGGTTCAGAATACTTTGCTGTTTACCTGAGTGACAGTGATTGTAGCTCGAAATCAAAAATGAATGGATTTTGCAAGATAACAGAAAATTCGAGCATTTCATTCTGAACAACCAAATTCTTACCCTGAAATGATAGCCATCAGCACAGAGAAGTCGCAACCTCCAGTATTCATACCTCGGCCGCGGCCTTACGTGGGTTGTACAGAAAGGGATCTGTGCCACCAGTCAATATGGGAGAGATGCCAGATGCCGTAGGCTGTAGGGCCGATATTGGTTTTTCGACAGGTAATCGAACAAGAGGTATCCTGTCCCGGAAATAAAGAGTAAGACACGTTTACAGTTAGTGACAAGAATGGCACACACGGCACAAGTGTAATACTAACAACAGGCCTTCCAGACCAATATTCTACAAACTTTGTGTCACCGCGCCTTCGAGCTATTGCAAGAGCTCGTGCAGATGTTGAATACAGATGATACTGATCTCCAGGTGACATGATAGGTTGCAAAGTTTTGAGAGCAGAAAGGGCGAATTGAGCCACAGCAGGGAAGTCTGATAATGTTGTTTGTTTATTTGACACTTGCTCTGATTTTTGAGAATTTACTCACCTGGCAATGCTTCAGCGACCGCCACTGCTTCTCGAACTACTCCGATCTGCAGCTCTGGCCAACCGTATGATTCTGTACTTCCAGACACGTCATTATCATAGTCGTCATGCTTCAGGGAAACGTTTTCGTCGGGCATGACAGAGACTTCACTGTTGGGATCCATTTCGACTAAATTGACGGCGTCGATGTTGATACCAAGGACCTTGCAGACGTGTTTCAAGAGTTCAAGGATACTTTGATTGCCATCTGTGCTTTCATTCATCCTGATACCAACCCCACCCCAACCACCGCTGCCGGAGGCCTGAAGTCCTAGACCTGAGGTGCCAGGCACGCTTGACATTCGAGAAAGACCATCTTCCTCGCGACCGCAAACCATGAGATCCAAGACACACCCAAGGACTTCGCGCAAGATGTAGGCCTCTTTCCTCCGATACCCAAGGCAAGCAAAAAGACTAGCGGTCGCCTCCAAAATTGCAATACGTTCTCGGGCTCCAAGGTGCAGCAGCCATGGTCCATGAATCTGTGATAAAGTTGATGCAATGGACGCTCTCGATATGCCCGATGTAGAACTTAGACGCTCAAGGTGGGCCCAGCTATTCTCGTCCTTTGAGATAGTCGGAGGCAGGTAGGGTTTAGGCCCTGGTTGTAGCATTGCAGTGAATGCGAGGGGTCCCCAGCCTTTGGCAGACCAGACAGCAAATAGTAATGAAGAGTGACGGAGTATGCATGATGTGTAAAGATAGGAGAGTAGGGAGTAGTTTGGATCCCCTTCACTGGTAGGAGACTTGTAGTAGAGAGCAGTGGCTTGGATGAGCTTTTCGCATGTCTCCATCCAAGGTTCTTTTGATCCTGTCATCGAGTTTTGCTTGCATTATCAAGTCAGCAAAATCGTCTCACCGAAAAGGAATCGACGAACAAGACCATTACCAATAGACCAGGACTCTATCACAGAAACAGTCGCCAATCCCTCAAATGCTGCAGCGTTCCATGCATAGTCCTGGGAAGATCTGAAAAGCTGAAGGGATTCCAGATACCTGGTCAGAAATTGAGTAATGAGTAGTACACTGAGTAAGATCACAGCGCACCAAACGACTGCATCTTCAGGTCTGCCCGAAAGTAAGAAGAGGTCGCCAAGGACTTTGAAGAGTCGTGCATGAGATGAAGCGACACCTATCGTGCTTAAACGCTTGCGTGCCGGCTGAGCAGCTAGAGACGCTTGACGAAAGCCAGGTCCAGACGAGGTGCGTTTCATGGGCGCTGCCGAGAGAGTAAAATTACCCTTGCTTATATCCGGCTGACTGTTATGTGAAGGCAATGGGGGTAATGAATCTCTTCGAGACCCATTCAAGGGTTCAGGAATTTCTGACAGTGGTGGAATAGTTGGTAGCAATGTTGAATTGAGGTATTCGTTGCCCATCGGGCTTTCTAACGCATGGATCTACGGGCTCCATCGGTTTCTAACAATCCAAGGGAGAGAATCACTTACCAAGCTGCCGAATTCTGCTAAAATCTGCGAGCAGAGGTCTGCTAATAACGTCCCGATGTAGAGTTTCTTGTTCCCCATCATACTAGGGAGAACAATTAATCCAGCAAGATTGTCGCTCATGTTTAGGTTTGCGTCCTCTCCCTCTTCGAATACGAAGCAATTTTTAGCCAAGGGGTATATGCTATCAGAAGGGAATATATCAATCAGGGAAGAGTTGAATTGTGCATAGACGGAAGAAAGTGAATCGTTCTTGGAACATGCCGCAATTCCAATTACAGCAAGTGGAAAATGGGACGGTCGTATAAGTGAGAGTGGAAGATGAGAGCGAGGAGGTGGATGGGTGGGGAAGCTAAGGTGAAGATGACCAGTCGAGAGTGGACTTGGCATAAATCGTGCTGAAAAACGGTCAACAATTAAAAAGCAAAATAAGATAGAATCCAAACCTTTCTCATCTTTGTGGTCGGCAGGTATGTCACCCAGCCTTATGGATTCAAAACTTCGAATTTCTGCCGCATACTTGTCGAAAGAGGACTGGGGTATGTTGCCGACTGGGATAAGCAAAATTCGGACGTGAGCTAAAGATGCAAACGCATGGGTATCCATGCGTGCTAGGCGCGTTTAACTGCCAGCTCCTCGGCGGCAGTACAACGATAGCGATGAGGAAAGTGCAGTGAAGAAAGGAGATACGCGTCAAGTAATTGATCAATGATGCCCATCAATTCTAACACGTCTCCATCCAACCTCCACGTCCTCTAGAATGGTATTTCTTATCCTTCTCAACATCGCTCGCTGTTTGACAGGCTCATAGGGTGCAACCGATAAAATCTTTGGCGGGGCCATGTTGATGGCGGCGGCAGTCGTGTTCACCTACTATACAACGTGGGCACTCCTTCTAGTGCGTTCTGAGTTACTTGTCTTCAGTCTCTCTCAATATTGAGTCGTGTATCGGTAGCCCTTCTTTGACTCCTCGAGTGAAATCCATAACTTTTTCCCGCCACGAGAATGGGCAGTGAGGATCCCTGCATTTATCCTCGTTGTAGGTTTGTCGGCAATTGGGGCTTTCGTGGGTTCGACCATCATGAAAGAAAATCGTAGAAAGGCAGAGAAGGAGCGGTTACGAGCAGCATAAAGCACAAATGGTATCACAAAAAATTACATATTTGGTAACATTATTCACGACACAGTCCGTATGTCCCTTCGGGATCTCTCCGCTGCTTTCCTGTCTTGTGCAGCTTGAGCTTGAGCCTCCAGGACCCTCAGCTTCTCCGCCGCCATGATATCTTTAGCTGTCTGGTCGATCAATGTCTCAAGAGACGATTCTGGCGGAGCTTCTGACATGGACCGCAATGCGCGGTTTACCTTTTGTAAGTTTCGTCGCATGAGCTACAGCTCTCACTGTTCGTCAAGCAAGCCACGCACCTTTTGATTACCAATGGCTCCTGGTGTCAATTGGCGCAACCTGTTCAAAGTTGTGATATGACTCGAAGCTTGAAGAGCGATGGGTGTATGCAGTGTCCGCATGAAGACGAGCAAATCTGCAACCGAAGAGAGGACCAATGTTCCAATGGCCTGAGTGAAAGTCCATTGGTTACCCTAAGTTGTCGTCGACGTCATATGAATCACATACTGAGTATAATCCACCTCCAGGGTCAACTTCGAATTGCTTCAGGATGCTGTCGAAAGGGGGCCATAACTCGTTCCAGATCCTAAAAGCTTGCGAGTCTTTAACTACATCCCCACTTCCAGACACTCTGTAGGCTAGCAAAATCCAAAGCTTGACAGCGATGTAGGCATAGTTGAGGTCAACTACAGCCGTTTCGAAACTGCTCGTTCCTTGAGTATATCCGCGTATAGAGCTATGATACGCATAGGAAAAGCTCGAAAATTGCCCAAACAATGCAGAATACCAGTCTTCCTTTTTCTCGAGCAGGGCAGCTAGAGCTAAGATACTCCAGGATCGTACTTTGAGGTTTGTGTGGGCAGTTTTCTGTAGAGTAGGCCTAAGACCTCTGAGCGTAGGTTGCTTTGATCAGGTCACTCACCTCTGCGTAGTCAGCCAGTTTTCTCATAATAGCCAAGTCTTGCATCGACACCTGTAGAATGATTCTGGCAATGCAGAGAGATGCCTTAAAGTCGCTTTCAACATCTTGCCACGAGTGGTTCTGAAGAAAGTGAACCGCAGGATCCACTAAAACAAGGAACAGCGACAAATGTTTAACGATCGGTGGAAGACCGCCATACTCCGTGGTAGTGATTGCCTGGTAAGACATGTTCAGAAGCAAGATAAAGTACTGTGAGTGGGGGGACTTACTTCTGCAATGGAATTCAGAGTCGAGGGTAATATGCGTGCTTTCAAACGTAATCCATCACCCAAGACCTCAAAGAGCAGCGCGAGAATAGGATGTGCCGTTGAAGCATCGTTTGCTGTCGGTTTGCGATGCAGAGTATGCGTGACTTGAAGAAGGCTGGACAATCCTTCTACGCCGACCTTAAGTCGGCTCAAGAGCACTCTCATGACTGTATCAATGGAAGGCAGAATGTCCTAACGAGTGGATCATCAATGCGATGCGGGTTGGTGAGCAAAATAACCGCTCACCCGACCAAATGTTTTATTGTGCTGTAACAAAATGGCACATATTTTCAACAGAGGATCAGGATTGATGCTGTCTGGACCCCATTCAGCGGCTCGACGAGAAAATTGAATCAATTGCTGGCCAGAAACTATGTCAAGCCAGGTCAGATCGCAGGGAGAATTCAGTTCAGATCATCTCACATTGCATCATCTCCGAGGTGAAGCCTTCATGATAGACGATTGCAACGTAAGTCAAGGTATTGTCAAGTACGTTTTGAAATGTTGTGTTATCGCCCTCAATGGCTCGAGTAAGAACGTCGCGAAGCAGAAGCTCTCGGAGACTCTGTGGCAATTGAGGATTATTTTTAGCATTGCTGTCTACTACTTGCTTGAGGATGAAGAAGAATTCTTGCTCCATAGGACGCTAGACAGTGTCAGTCACCAAAATTATCGTCCCATACTACTGTTGCTTACTCTCAGTAGATTAGCAAATAGCCCATTCTGTGCATATCTGAGATAGAAATGAATGGTAGCCTATGAGGCAAGGGACTTGAAGCATGATAAAAGGTACTGACCTGGTCAGTGTCGTATCAAGGAACGCCTTAGCTTGTACAACCAGTGCATCCTGACCGTGATGTTGGCTTTGGGATGCAACCATTTTGGCGATACTTTCAATGCTCCCGCTACAGAACCATAAATTGCTTCGCATAACAAGGATCTTTTGGATACGTACTAGATGAACGATCCCATGACAGAATGCCACCGCTTCACATAAGCTTGCACAACGGACAGTGCGAGCTGGCGCACGTCGTAGCTAATATCCAGAGCCAAACAATCCAACGAACGTGTAACCGCAAGACGTAACCTGGACTGGAGATGGCGAAGGACAGGGGATTCAAAGTCATGTTTGTAGATGACAATGCACAAGGTTTCGAGCAGATTCTTGAAGGTCATAATAGGGAGAGAAGCCAGATCTTTGCCCATGCAGATGATAGACAAGAAAGCATCAATAAAAATAGAGCCGACAAGGATTGTGACCGGTCGTTCATCCGCATCGTTAGCACCTACCATGACTGAGGGTGATACCTCCACAGTGTGTGAGGCATCCATTACTGCCAAAAATTGATTGACACATGGTAAGGCTATGTCTGTAATGTCACTGAGTTCCCCGAAATGGACTTGGAACCATTGGCCGTTATATGTAGGTGCTGTTAGGACATCACGGAAGCCGACGACCTCAACTAAATGGTTCTTTATCTTAAGAAGCCTGAAGCTGTCAATTTCAATTCCATCCGCGATCATTTGTAGGCTTAAGGACATGGTAGAGACCTGCGAGGAGATAAAAAGTAAAGCTTGTGTGATGATGAGGACTACGTACACGCAGTTCAGCCAAGTCAGGGTCGCTGGTCGAAGGTAGGCCATACACAGACTAGAAACCTGATGAGTGTTCCGCAAAGCGTCAAAAAAAAAAATCAGACCCACAAGACGAGCAGCTGCAGGGCTATCCTCATCGAATCTTTCCTCCATAAGGGATTCAACAATTGCATCCCACGCAAGGACTTTTCAGAAAGAAGGTTAATCAGCATCCACAGGTACAAGCCATCAAACTACCTTGCCAGCGAGGGAAATGACGGTGTAGTTGTATCAAGAACGTGACGAGCTTCAGACGTTCTGATACGGGCGATTTTAGGAGTGTTTCGTTCCAGCATAATGAAATGGCTTGATGATGAGAGGGAAGTAAAGTTGCAGACAAAGTTTCGACTGCAACACGGATCTCTTCCTAAAAAGCTATTAGGCCAGCCTCTGCATGCTAATGTAAATAAGGAACTAACACTCTGGTCAGCCCACTGTGAAGAGAAGAAGTAAAAGAAGACATCAGCCACACTTGACCGCCACTGGCGATCTTCGATGTTGAATGACGGATTGATCACGTCCAAAATCACTCTGAAGAGGTGGGTGATTGCAAGAAGTCTATCCATCAAGTTATCAGTTGGTCGGCTTTATTCCACTCACAAGGCACAGCATACCGTCTCTCCCAGTGGCTCGTTTGCAAAAAGGATACTTCCATTATTCTTTTGAACGGGTCTGCATCGACCACAAGTGTCCTTAGAAGGTAATGCGCCCGTATCTCCGACATTTCCGGTACCTGCGCTTGATACAGTCGCCATGCACTGTGCGACTTGTTTACATAGTGGTCTAGTGTCATGTTGGGGACTTACCATGCAGCCAATGTTCTTCCATTGCGTAAAACAAAATTGTCCACTTCGTAGGACTCCACATACGGCGAACCCGTCAAGAAAAGGTATAAAAACTTGCCGATAAGACAACAGATATCGTCAGAATCACTACCAATATAGCGATCCAGGGCAGCCATGAGTTGGGGATCAACTACCACGGGATCCACAACCACTGAGTTGTCAGGATTGATTTTTTTCCTCGAGTGGAAGTTATTTCATTGGAAGGGAAACAGGAATGAGGCTCTTAATGTACATACCGAGAAATGAGACCATGTGTGTCCGTTTCCAGAATGATCCCAAGGTCAGTAAGTTTGCCCCTTTCACACCCATATAACAACAGGCAACTTGAGAGTGAAAGTCGAATGAAGGACACGCTGAGATTGTCCGTCAGTGACAAGTTGGCAGACCATGAATTGAGCGTACACGTCGTTGCTAGGTTGCACATCACGCAAAGCACCTATTATCTCAGTCTTGTGTCTTTCATGGAGTCGAGAAAGAATTCCCTGAATTTCTTGTCGCCCTTTGGGTTTTAACCATGTCGAAGCCATGATGCCCCTTGCCATGAGCAAAGATTCTGACAGAGGGCTATTGTATTGAGCCGCGAGTGCAGAGAATGTTTCAAAAATGGTGAGAGGTATGTCAACACCCGACCTGGCAAAAAGCCATAGCCATTGCAAGCTACGTTGAAGTCCATCTTGACCGCCCGATGCAATACGAGTGACTACCCGCCAAGGGACCACTGATGCTTTGCTGATAGTGGGATCCGCTTTTTCCGACGAATTCCCAGGTTCACGAGAAAACAACCTGCTAAGAGAGTGCATGGGCTGGAAAAAGCCGTCATTCTATGCAGTGAAATAGTATGGAAAAACACAATGATTACCTCATGTGGTGATAATATCTGGGATGTCGACTCCAACCATAGTAAAAAAAGATCGTCAAATGCAGTGAAGACGATCTGATAATTCGATAGCCTCGTAATATGACGAAGGACTTGATTATGCTGGTTTGAAGGTGAGCCCAAGATGTATCATTAATCTTGTCAAATAGAACAACCTTACTAAAAGCAGAGCTCGTGCGTGCATGATCAGCACTGAGAGGAATAAAATCTACCTCAGTGCAAGTATCAAAGACGAGGGAGGCATAAAGAACAGAATCCAAGCTGTGAAGAGCCTGGAGCCAAGGCTTTGCGTATCGCATCAAGAGGCTACGTCTAGTAGCAAGGTAGTCTCCACCGTTATTCGAGTTAGCGGAAGTTGAGCGTGCTTTGTCAGACAAAGGCCATGTAATTGGATCTTGTGAGGGACGGACTCCAGGTAGAGGCTGACCCTTTCCTAGATAGTCTCGTAAGACGATGGCCAAATGATCATCCTATACTCCATTTTTAGTTAAATAGCTCAAAAACATGTGTCGATTGAAATCTACCTCCGCAAGTATCCAAGAGACAACACAGCGTGTCAGCCTTCGCAAGGCATAATCAGAAGTAAGGCCGTTCGGCCAAAGTCTTCTAACAAGTAGAAGCAAGCCGACTTCAATGACAGAAAGGTCTAAGTCCTGAAGACATCCTTCTACTGCTGCGACAAGGCCTTCCACTGATGGTGACAAGTCAAGGCCGAATGGAAGCGGGAAAGAACAGTAAATATTTGTGACGTTTTCTCCATCGAAGAGGGCCAATCTACCATCTATTCTCTCAAAGAGACCAAGTCGATGAAGATGGGAAAGGAAAATTCGTGCAATGGCGTCTGAGTGAACATTTAACACATGGCCTAGTGCGTCACGCATGTGAGACAGAGGAACAATGTCGAAAGGATACGAGGAGCTGTCATTTGAAGGAGAGGTATGTAGAAACCCTGGCTGCGTGACGCTTAAGAGATCACTGGAAGAACCATGAGAGAAAGATTGTTCGGTGTATGGAGACTGAATGATTGAGCGAATATACATGAGATGCGTCCAGTTGAACATCATGAGATGGTCTGAGCGTTTTAAGGCGTTTCCCTCCAGATAATCGTCTAGAGCATTAGAGCACGACAGTTTGTCGGATGAAAGAAGGCTTTCACACCATCGAATCATCGAATGAAGTTCAAATTCTTGTAATCCGTATTCTTCTGCTTTCTCTACAGCCATCCCAGCATGGCGCGCGATAACCACGGAGCCCAAAGTTACACCGTTACTGATGATTTGCGCCTGGACCCATAAAATTGAGTGCATGATAGATACTTCCTCATAGCTCAACTTCGTCAAGTCGTCATACGAATACTGAACGAGGTCTCGATAGAAATCCACGAAAGAACGATGAAGCTCATCCCAAGTGATGTCGACTAAATCTGAACTGAGGTTTTTGGAAGAACAAGGAGGAACGTCGGAACTCGACGAAGGATTCAAGCAATTCGAGTGAACAAAGCGTGTGCATGATTTGCAGCTAAGCCCTTGCGATGCGCATCCCCAAAGCGGCTTCCGGCATGATAGGCAAAGACACAATGTGAACACATTCACTGGTCTGAAATCATGTCCATGCTTGGAGATTACTAGCTCTTTGACGTCAGGATCGACAGGAATTCGGGAAAAGCGGTAGACTGCCATCCGTTGAATGCTGTGATCTGATGATAAGGAGTATTGGACGACTTTATTGCCGTATGAATGCTCATAGCAATCAAAATGAACACCGCAAGCACAGAGGGGGCAGAACAAGCCAAAGCCATGAATGAGTCGAGAACACGAGTGACATGTTTGAGAAACCACACTGAGATCAGGTGAAGCATTTTGCGAGACAAAACGCCAGGGAACAAAATTATGTTCAACTGACGTTTGCTGCTGAGGAAGTGCAGTATCCAAGTGATACAGGTCCGTAAAAGGTCTGCTGATCACGACGTGACCAATGGCATTCGGCCACACAGCACATAAGATGCTCAGAGCAATATGTCGTGCCCGGTGAGTGTGATGTCCAACAACTTGAAGAACGTCACTGTATGCGTCGAACTTCGACTCCACAATCAGCCGGAGAAGGCGGCGAAATCGGTGAAGCACGTCAGTGCGCGCGTCCGGTTTTGGCTCCAGGTCGACAGAATCTAGGATGGCGGCAATTAACGGCGCGACGAGAGACGAAAACGAGTACAGTGCCATCGATTGGGCGGGAGCGTATGTAGACCGTAGCTTGAGCGCATGATCCGGTAACATAGACCAAGGTTTCCAACGTGAATACCCCAAGCCGGGATGTGGGAGCTCTTGGACCGCGTCAATGTGTATTGCTACAACGGAAGAACCTGCACTATTAAGCGGTTCTGCGACGTTCTTGTTATTCCTTGTGCAAAGGGGGATAATATCAATGCTCACTTTCGAAGTCATTTGTACTGGGAACTATGTCGTTAACACCTTGGATTTGAGCAAGATCCTCCAGCATACATCTAATCACAGCATTCTCGAAGAAGGTCAACAAACGCCCATGCATTGCTGGTCGAAATGTCGAGAAGGCAGGAATCATAGCAAATCCAATCTTTGAAGTGACGTTGAAATCATGCCGATGTGTATGGAGCAGGAACTGGGCTACGTCCAATGTGAGTGCCTGCAAGGCATTTGGTGGACATGAAGGGCGTGGAGACGCAATCTGGTATCGGCAGTCTTCTAAGACAACGGATGCAAGAACTGAGATGCATGTCGAAAGGAGATCGGATGTACGCGTTGGTCCGAGTCCTCCATAAGAGGGAGAATGAGAGCGCGACCTGTGACCTCCAGGCTGAAAGCTAGTTCGTGTCCGACGAAACGGGGACATTGGTGATTTAGAGCCTGCTTCGTAAAATACATCGTTAGGTTGAGTCGCTGGACTACCAAACAGGTCAGGTCAAGCAGTGTTTCATGAAATGAACCAAGCACTAACTTGTCGTCCAGGATATGCCAATCTTGATCGACAGAAATGCTTAGAAGATCCTTAAGTTGCAACATTAGACCATAAGTCGCGTCCGTCGAAAATTCATGTTCTTCGTCTGCATCTGAATCGCTATCCTCTCCATTTCTCATTGAAGCTTGGCGCCTTGATTCTTGCTGTACCTTCCTAGGGTTGGAAGTGCCTCTCATGACATTCAAGAGAGCGCCTAGATTATTTTCGGTACCCAGATCCTCTGGGTGATTCAAAGTGTCGAATATATCCGGAGGCATGGCTCTACTCTCGAGTTGAGCGAGTACATGAGCAAGCAGTTTTCGAGATTCCGTACGTGCTCTGTTGGTTGGATTGGCCTGGTGACGTATCGGTCTAATGGGGGACGTCGTATTGCTGTGCGATGGGACTTGTGAGATGCGTAGAGAGGGTATGTCATTGGGTGTAGAGGTCGATGAGGAGATAGCATAATTAAGGTCTGGGGTCAAATCAGTGTCTATAGCAGCGATGCGAGTGCGGAATGTAGGAGATGTTGAGCTCATTAAAGATCAGAATAGAGAATGGCCATCACGTCACACATCTTACCCCATACCACAACATTATATGGCTCCAAAAAGTCAAGCCAATTCAAAGCAACTCCGGCAAACGACACTTTTTGATTCTCGTAAAGCATCTCGCGCATCCTCGAGCCTTCCTACTCCGAGTCGATTAAAAAGAAAACGCGCAAGTAAAGATAGCAACCCATCCGAAGACTCAGACGAAGACAACGCTGGCATCAGTTCTATAAAATTCACCCCAAAAAAACTCGACCACAGCGCTAGCAATAGTGAAGACGGCGACTCTGTTGTCGCTGCACCACCAAAGAGACTAAAGTCTATCATTATCGACAGCGACGATTCCGATCGCGTCATTGAACGAAGAAAACCTGTCAAGAAGAAGAAGCCAGTCTTTCGCCCTTCTGACGACGCAGAACAGCCAAAACGACGCAAACTGAAGAAAAAACGCGACGTTGCTCTTGTTTCAACTACCGATGACGAAGATCTTGCCGAAGAAGTGGAGAAAAAGCGTGAGCTAAGTTGGCTTCACCTATGGTTTTGCCTGACCAGGTACTGCTGGGGCAGATATAATTCAAAACAGGCTTCGCACTCGTGGAAAGAAGACTGCATTTCAAAAAAACCTTGAAAGGCTGAAAAGTGGGTTTTCTTCCCCACAAATCACCGTTCCAAACATATCTGACGCGTTTTCAAGAACGAAAACAAGGGAAACGAGCAGAATCTTCATCCCCTTCGTCGGAGGAAGAGAGCCATAGCTCAAGTGGCAATGAAGCTCCACTGAAAGGTGCTATGCCCAGTAGTGAATACGACAGCCTTTTCGATGGGGATTCGGAAGACAATTCTGACGACTTCATTGTCGAGGATGATAATCCTGGGGTTGCCCTGCCGATGGAGTTTAGCATGGAATCGCACGAAGACCTCGATTACCAATTTAAGAAGATCTTCCAATTCTTCGTCCACATAGCTGTCCGTCCCGCAAAAGAAAGGCATTATTTCATGAAGGACCAAATTCAGAGTGAGTGCTTATCACATTACTCAGTGGCGATTGAATTTCTCAAGAGATGCACTCAGAGGAACAGTATTTTTCTATGCCGTTGCAAATGGTCAGGCGCAAACTGTCCGGTTTACGAGATTCTCTCGTTGCATCGTCGGTGTGGCGTCCGGAGTTTAAGAAGTCCTTAGCCACATACCCCAGATTTGAATTATTGCCCCTCAGTTTTGCAGTTCCTTCATGTGATGCATGTCACCTTGGAGCGAGAATGTCTACCTTACTTGGGCGGCTCAGCGGGTTCCCGTATGACCCTCTGGGTTGGGAGGTAAAGGTATGGAACCGCTGAAGCTAGTGAAACTTTAAGGCTAATAAGTATCCAAAGGACAAGGCCCAAACATATAGCTCGGAGTCTGATAACAAGAGTTCCGACGATGACTCAGATAATAGAAGTACGGAAGAGACATCAACTGTCGAATTTCACCTCGGAAGATTTTGTGCGCGCCGCGTGCGAGTCTATCATGAGTTTACGCATTGGGAGGTTGGTCGAAGTCATATGTTTTAGTGTTATTTTTTGCTCATTTTCCAGCAGTATTCGCTTTTCAAAGTCATCAGAGATGAAGTTGACGAACTGCACGAGAATCGTCAATCAAATGGTTTCTTCCGTATTGCCTATGCAGGTGGAAAAAAGCCTCCTAAAGACCTCGACGACGCTGACGGGATCTGTGACTGGCTTGATTCGAGAAAGGTGATAGACATGGAATGGGTTAAGATTAAGGATATGATGGAAAGGGCCAACCATCTTGAGCTCGACTCGAAGAAAGGTGATGATGATTAGCACAGCAAGTTTGTTTGGTCTAAATGAAGACAAATATCAATTGTAAGTTTGTTAGTGACGACTATGGCATACCCTCATTATACGCCTCCTGCGGGAACTCATCCACCTACTTCTACTACATATCCCTATGGATATCACCCTGCTGCCTATGCTGCACATCCTCAAACCCCGGGGGCATACTCCTACACGGCAGCTGCGTATCAGACTGGTGTCACGGGCTATGGGTGGCAGTATGCATATCCTTGGCCCCAACTTGCCCAGCAAACACCCACACCCACTGCTGCCTCTCAAACCGCCACTCCTGTAGCCACACATACTCCCGCTACACCTACGGTTGCTCAAACCTTGCCCAAAACAACAACTTTCACAACTTATACACCAACATATCTAAGAGAATCCGTTGCTGCTGCATCTTCAGGCGGCGTCACAGGCCGTAATTCCCGTAAGCAATCCACCAAGGGTATGTTTACGAAAGAACGTGAGCCTTCTGTACACTGGGCCATGTCAGCCGTTATTAATCTACACTTACAGTGAGGAGCATCATGTATGGGTTCGGTGACGATCGTAACCCGGCAAATGACACAGTGAACGTAATGGAAGAAATCCTTGTCGAGTACATAACGGATGTTGTAGGTTATCCTTTTCTATCTTTTATCTTAACTTTACTCATCGCATCTTTATCAGTGCATGGCTGCTGGTAATTCATCTAGGAAAACACGTTTATCCATCGACGATTTACGGAGGGCACTCTCTCGTCCGGCAGATGCCAAGAAGCTGGCTCGTATGGAGGAACTTCTTTTCATGCAAGAAGACATCAAACGTGCCCGTGCTCAGTTCGACGATAACACAAACCCCACCGAGTTTTAGGATCGCTTGACTTATGGAGAGATTAAATACCGCAGTACGTGATAATCTAGTCTTTGGTTCTCAGGCATTGATAGCAGGTTATATGTTACAGGTCATTCCTAAATTACCAACCCGTCAACAGGAGCAGACGACATAAGAAAAAATTTCTCCTTGGATCACGATCTGGGGGCGATTACTATCTCGGTCTTAAACCTCACTTTGGTGCGCAGAGATTCCAACACCATAAGGAAGACATCACCCCACGTATCCTTGGTACGGCACCGGATCCTGGCATGGGAGCCCGGCAACCAATTCGAGTATCTCGGTCATAGGTGGAGGATTCTGAAGCCAAATGGATTATTCTTCCATAGCATCGTCAGGTTCTGGTTGATTATTTTCATCGTCTTGTTGACCTGCATATGTATATCATCAAACAACACACCCTGCGTGGGACTGAAATGCACTGACCTCTAGCCTGAGCAAGCGGCTTCAAATTCTGCTTTAACCATTCCTCTGACTCCCAGACTAGATAAATGTGAGTGGGAGAAGAGTGGGAAACAGTGAATCGAAAGGTACCAGCTCTATTGCCACCCAGTTGAAGAGGTGTCTTCATAGGTCTTGCTAGGTTCACTTTAATAACTTTTCCGCGTAGTTCGTTGAGATCCATGTTGTCAATCGCATCTTGTGCGTCAGCTGAAGAGCTGTACGTCACGAATGCAAAACCTCGATGTTTTCCATCTACACAGAGTTCAGAGTTAGATATACGAAGAGTTCAGAAAACTCTATCTGTACCATCTTGATTTGGATTGGTGGCAGCAGAAGGCAGCTGGACTTCGATTATGTCTCCTATGGTTTGAATTGGAAATAGTGAGTACAGACTGAATCGCAGAAATGAAACAGATGACCACACCAAAGGTAGAAAAAGTCTCGTAAATGATGGCCTCATCGACGTCCTCAGCGATGCCACCGACAAAGACGGTTTTCTTAGCTTTGGTCCCTTCCTCCATGGTACCAAGAGGAGAAGATATGGTCGCACGATTGAACGGACCGCTCGCGTTAAGCACGTGCATTGGGATCATTTTGTAAATTGGCATTGACCAAAAGGGTCATCTTCATCCCACCTCTGCCCTCTCTTGCTGCGTTAGGATAACTCACTGAGACTTCTCATCTGCCGTTTCATGTGGCCTTTTCCCTTTATATGCTATAGGCCTCTGTTGCACATGTTTCAAGATCCCCGAGCCCTCTATTCAACTCAACTAGCTAACAGTAATCCGCCTGGGAATTATTGTCCTAAACTCTACCGGTTGTCATAATGACAGTTCCATACGGTGTTACTGTATCAGGAAAAATCTTTAATATTCTAGGCAGTGTTATTCCGCCGAGGCCATGTTGAGGATAATGATCCCAAACTCATGAAAGCAATCGGGAAGAAATTGATACGCTGTGTATGTACATACATCTTCTCCTGACAGGAATGCCATACGCGGACATTTGAAGTACTTAACCAGCGTTCACTTTCCAGTCATTTTGTACCTACCCTCCTCCAGCGACTTCCCCCGTTCTCGATTCCCGTCAGTCTCGCAATCTCTCCCTTTGCATTCCCCGTCTTGCTGCCTCGTGCTAATATCGCCAACACCGTATCGCTCTGCTCATGCCTTTTTGCGACTGGGGTAAAGAACCGGAGCATTTGCCAGACTCCCCAGCATCCTCAGACTCTTCATTTGACGAAGACGAAGTTAACCGTCGCATCACACCTAACTGGGAACACTATCGGGATACTTTGAGGACCCGAGGTTTTCGGCTAGAGACTGTTCGAGATGTAAAACAATTTTATGAAAGATATTCTCAGCACATTGACGTGGATTTGACTTCATCTCACTCGGGTTATCGACGTGTATGTGAAAGTCAAGACGAAGATGCTCTGTGTCCGGATGCTGGTTTGGTGAGATCAGCGCATCATTTCATTCCATTGTTCTGAGAATTGAATTCGATAGCCAGGCAACTTATTTCGCGGGTCTCGTAACTGCGATGGACTCAAGGTTATGGTGAAAGCCGTTCATTTACATAGTCGGGAATACGATATAATACGCCTACTTTCTACCGCGCCACTTCGACATGACCCGATGAATCACACTATACGTCAGCATATTTTTGTCTTCGTATTTATGTCCAACCTAACTTCTAAATTTGGGTTGTCCTCTTCCAGCTGTCTTGGATTTCGTTGAAGTGGTCGAGGATGAGATTGTATTCATCGTCATGGAGGAGTGGTCCTCGCAGCTCATCACTGATACCCCCTGCTGCATGAAGCTCTTTCTCTCCGCTCTTCGCCAGTGCATCGAGGTATAGTACTTCAATTGCACCTCGCCTCTGCAAAGACTGACCCTTATTTCAGCATGCTGTTTTTATGCATAAACATCACATAGCACATCTAGACATCTCATTGCGGAATCTTCTGACTGACTACGATGGTCATTACGCCTATATTGACTTTGAGCTTAGTCGAAGATATACCAAGATGCCCAAAGCCTTCATATGCGGCTATCGTGGAACAGAAGTCCCGCCTGAATGTGAACCTGGCGTATTTTCCGATCCATACAAGATTGATGTATGGGCATTAGCTGTACTTGTCTTGCGCGCATGCAAGGTATATTATCGAAACAGTCTACTTCAACTGTCTGCTGAACATCCTCATAGTTAACAGGGTATTATATCCCTGAACTCATGGAGCTTATCAAGCCCATGCTGTATGAAGACCCCGACCTTCGTCCATCCATTCACCATGTTCTGCAAGACTTTGATATAATGGTGTCGATGATTAGAGACCATCGTCTACGTTTGACGTGTCCAAGCTCCCACTGATCACTCATGTTCATGAGCACCGTATTTAGTAGATAATAACCTTATTGTACATGAATATCATACAGAAGATATTAAATCTTGATTTGCCTCCTCCAGACGCTGACGTTTTCGTTGTAAATATCTGTCACGAGCACTCTGCACATCAGCTTCGTTGTTGCGTTTGGCAACATTTCTCCGTGTAATCTCCTCCTCCTGCAATCGTTTTTCTCTCGCAACCCTGTCGTCTTCTGCCTCCATTTGTTGCCGAATCTCCCGCGCTCTTCGTTCGTTGATTTCCCGGCGTGATGCAGCGGTTCCCACAGCTCGGTGTATTTGGGCTGCGTCGGTACCGTCATGAGAAGTTTGTGGCATCGATGGCCGCACTCCAAGTCGCCGGGTATTGGGAGCCGCTAGATTTAGGCCGGCAGACAGAAGATCCCGTTTGTCGACAATCTGGTTGTCATCGTTCAACTCTACTTCTTTTCCTTCCTCTCGCGCGATCCTCGCAAGGTCAATATCAGACAAGGGAGTATGGTCGGGAGGCTTTACAATTGTCAGGTTGGGCATGGGGCCTTGAGGCCCTATAATACGCGTGTTCTGAGTGGCGGCCACGGTAGCCTCGTGGTTCTGCTCCGTTTCTTCTAGCATTTTCCGGTAGAAATGGGTCATACCTGACGAACTAGATCCTTTCTTTTTTCTTTCCTCTGAACGAATGCATGAGGCGTGGAGAATGGGATTTACAGACAGAAATACTTACCTTCTCTTTTTCTCTCCTCTTCCTCCGCTTTCCGCACCTCTGCCATCTGGTCCTTGTAAGCCTGAGTTACGAAGACTTCCTTGTCCTTGAATTCATCGCCTTCTGCTTCACGTTCACGTTGCATCAACTTTTCTTCTGCACGCAAGTGGTCTAATTTTCGCGTAGCCGCAGATTCCAAGAGACCACGAATATATTTCGGCTGTTTATTGCACGGATAGGTTCATGGAAACTTGTGCAACACTGATGTTAATGTGTACCTTGCGTTCGAGAGCATCATGCTCTTTAGCCTCTTTCTGACGTAGTTTAGCCTCCTGCATTCTGTCCCAGACTTCGTCATACTCGTAAACCGTTTCATCCACTTTTTTCTCTGCATCCATGCGTTTCTTCATGGCCTTGGAAGTCTGTACGTTCTGAGCAAGAAGCTTCTTGTTCATCGGTGCATCTCGATTGGCGGACACGGACGTTGGTGCAGCATCGAGAGTCTCGTCATCTTCGAGATCAAATGCTGGACGTTTGATAGAAGGAGGTGCTGGTTCTGCCTTCTTGGATTTGGCAAGTGAGAATGAGAGTTTCATGAACTTGTGAGGGCCGACACAGACTTGTCGGAGTTTAAAACACGGCTCACTCTCTTATCCATGGCTCAAGCAGGTTTTGACCGAAGGCGCATAAATGGCCCTGAAGAGAGTCATCCTCCAATCTTCAGTGACGCGGAAACAAATTGGACACCAAATCAACCGCGAAAAACGCGAAAAACGACGGACATTCGCCCAATATGTATGTTACAAGGCGATACCCTGATTTGATCCTCATTTAAAACTCTTCTACAGTCCTTCAATGTGGATTGATAGATCAAGCTAACGGTTCTGCCTATGTAGAGACTGAAAAGACTAAGATTGCTTGCGCTGTGTTCGTTCTTTCGTTCTTTTCCCTCACAAATATCCTTAATCTTCTCATGTTCCAGGTACGGCCCAAGGCAGTCCAAAAATACTGCATATAGTGAAAAAGGCAAACTCAATGTTGAAGTCAAATTTGCTCCCTTTTCATGTGGACGCAGGAGAGCACCTATGCGTGTACGACCATCCGATTCGTATTAACTAAGAATGCATAACCATCGTGCTGATTTAGGACGCGGAAGATAGGTCGTTGGCGGTAGCCATACATCAAGCACTTGTACCATCTGTCCGGTTGGAACTCCTGCCAAAGTCTACCATCGACATTTTCCTGACAGTCATCGAGGCTGATGGGCTTGAAGGGTGTATGGCGTCCGGTATCGTCGCAGCAAGCACCGCTTTAGCAGACGCAGGGGTGGAAATGCAAGGACTTGTAATTTCATGTGCTTCTGTGAGGTCCTATGATATTTTCCACCATGGTTCAGCTAATGAAGATGTAATGCAGTCTATAGTCGGTCAAGAGACTTGGCTTGACCCCACTGAAGAAGAGGCTCGATTATCAAAAGGTACATTAGTATTGTCATGCATGCCGGCTTTTGGGACGGTTACCAATGTATGGCAATCTGGTCAGATGAGTTCAGGTGAGGTATCAGAAGTATGTTGCGATTTCCTTGCCTCGTTTCCTGTGCCTGATGAAATTGAAGTGTATGGATGCTTGTTTGGAGCGGTGTACGGACATTCACTCTGTGGTCGCACAGACACTGCTGGATAATGTATAGCGTTTCTGTAACCAATTGTACAATGTTACTGTATCTCTTGAAGTCACTGAAGTTTCGAGACACGTGATGCCCATACAAATTAACTTCGTGCTATCAAACGTCAACTCAACTTGAGCATCCGCGTTCTCCTCTGCCGCGTTACGATCTTTCACGACACGACAATCCTTTCTTAAAAGCTGTACTCTCAACGTAAAAGCCTTTAGGCATTTGCTCATGCCTGTAATGAGAGATGACTCCTACGTCACTGTCAAGTCTCCTACGACGGGAACATACCCTCCATCTTCACCTCTACTGAATCGACTTTCCCATGATTCCGACGAAGGTTCATTACGGGCCCTGGAAATATCAGAGTCTTCTCAAGCCCCACCCAGATATGGCCGGTATGCTCCTCTCTCGCAATGAGAGTTTCGTTAAAGTTTAAACCAACTCTAACATTCTCTACAGTGCTCGCTCGTATTCAGGCGCCGGATTCGAATTTCAGCATGATTTGGTGAGTTATTTTCCTTTAAAATATGTCTGTTTCTTGTCTGAATCTTTGTTCAACGTGCAGCTTCCATTAAGCTCCAGTCTTACTGACCCCGACATGGGACAAGGAACGAGCCACGAAAAAAGTGTTGGGCTTATCAACGGCAAGTCTACTGAAGGGCTCTGGATGGCTTTTTTGACGCTCTCCTAGGCATTGCGCTTATTGTTGGACTACAGGTACGATTCTTCGTTTCTCAGTTTATAAGCTCCTTCCTCATCTCCTTAGATTGGATCTGGCATCTTGTGAAGTCGCTTATTCTCTCCGAAGTTTTGTATTTACTCATGGTGAACTAGTTCTTCGCCTGGAATTGTGATTGCAAACGTTGAAACCGTTGGCGCGAGCTTGACGGTGTGGTTATTGTCCGGTCTTCTTGCATGGACGGGCGCAAGCAGCTTTGCTGAGTTGGGTTCAGCCATCCCACTCAACGGAGGTGCACAGGCTTATCTTTCATATGCATATGGGCCACTTGTCTCGTATCTCTTTGCGTGGACCGCAATCATCGCTTTGAAGCCAGGTAAGTCTTGTAAAGCACAGTGGACATACATGCTGATTTCCTGCCATCAGGTGGAAACGCTGTAGTTAGTCTCATATTTGCAGAGTATATCAACCGTCTTTTCTGGAGTCATTTTCGAGAAGAGGTATCACCGGATGAAATTCCTCAATGGGCTATCAAACTTACAGCCATTGGGGCAGTCGCCGTAGTGACCATAATATGTGTGGCTTCTCGTCAGCTTGGCTCTCGAGCAGCTGTTGTGTTCACTGTTGTAAAGGTAAGCCGCCTGACGAGAGAATTTACCAAAGCTTATGGCGCTCAACTTGTTTAAACTTGAAGGTTGCTTCCTTGGTAAGAGCTCCGTAAGCTTCTCTAGATTTTAGCTCATATCATGAATTTGCAGATAGCTATTACTATTCTAGGCATAATCCAGCTTGCCCGAGGCAAGGCATCGACTGCCTTCAGACAATCACTTTTTGAAGGCACTAACACAAGCCCATCATCATGGTCTCTCGCTCTATACTCTGGATTATGGGCATTTGATGGATGGGATCAAGCCAATTACGTCGGAGGGGAGATGACCCATCCAGAGAAAAACATTCCGAAAGCCATTCATTCCAGTATGGCTGTCGTCACTGTAAGTGCGCCTTTGAGCTTTTCACCTTTTCATAGTGTCTGTCATAATTATACCATCGTCCAGCTAATGTTCATGTTGGCGAACCTTGCGTACTTCGTTGTCCTTGACCCCGTAAGATCGCTTGATATCGTCGAATGCAGGATGCTAACAGATATCACAGATAACAGTTAGCAAGAGCAACACTGTGGCGTTGGATTTTGGTAGAGCTTTATTTGGCCCAATTGGAGGCATGGTTTTTGCTTTCATGGTCGCCTTCTCTTGTTTCGGTGCTCTGAATGGTTAGCATCCCCTCATATCTAATCTAGATTTATTCTGACTTCAAGTTGCCGTGTTAGGTGCATTCTTCACAACATCCCGTCTCATATATGCTGCGGGAAAAGAGCGTTTTCTGCCAGCTTTCTTCGGGCGACTACATGCCTCGCGTAAAACCCCATTAAATGCGGCCCTATTGCAATCTGCCATAACGATCACATTCATCATGGCAGGAGGGGGCTTCAGGTCATTAATCAACTTCGCAGTCGTTGCCTCTTGGGCCTTTTACTTTCTCACAGTAAGTTAACCCAGACGAGTCAAATCTACGAATTCCAAATTGTCAATCCAGGTTCTTGGATTGATCATCTTGAGAGTAAAAGAACCCTCACTGGAGAGGTACGTGGGTTTGCAAGGCTTACCTTGACACCCTGTCTAAATAAGCGACTCCAGGCCGTACAAAACTTGGATTATCACGCCAATTATATTTTGTGCTGTATGTCAGACGTCGACATTGATGCAAGGAAGCTCTAAATTCTTTTTCTAGGTTGCCCTCTTCCTGCTTATCATGCCAATAATTGCAGCGCCTGTAGAGGCTCTCGCCGTTCTTGGTACGCTTCTTTCAAGGGATTTTCCTAACTTGAATTCTTATGTGTGACTGGAAGGTTTCGTACTGGCAGGTATCCCTGTATTTTATCTCACTCGACGAAGTGAGGCTGACCAACCTCAAATATTTCGTGAGTCACTTATAAAACCTCTATCTGAACCCGATGTAACATTTTTAGTGTGGATCTCGTCATGTTGGAGTCGAATATGGGGACATCCACCCAGCGAAGAAGGGTGGGAAGCCGTTGCGACAGAAGGAGATGAGCACATAGAGATGGCGGAAAGTAGGGCAAACAGATAGTTAAACTAATGGACTGCTTCATAGAATCTAGTGAGAACCAGCTGGTGTGATTGTGTGACGACAGTCGTGAATCGCAACAGTTGACGCAATCAATGTGCTGACAAGCCACGTTATGCTATTCACATCTGCTTACTACTAACCTTCATTGTCCTCTTCCTCTTGTCTAACCCAGCTTCAACGTGAGTTAACGTTATTCATTTCTTACCATTCGACTGAACTCTCGCATCTGTAGTTCCCAACATGTTGGTCAGTTCAGGGCCAATTTTATGATATGATCCTCTTAGACTGATTAGATTACACATGCGCAGGAAGAACACACCTACCAGTTTGACGTGAAAGTAAGTTTCGATCAGAGCTTGAAGGCGTACTGTTCAAACCTGAATCTGACAGATGACTTGTTCCGGGTGCTCTGGCGCTGTATCGCGAGTGTTGAAGAAGGCTCAGGATGAAGGTATTTACTAAGTCGCTGAATCCTCAATCAGCCTTTTAAGATTACTTTACTCAACTTTTGTAGGTGTTGTATCAGATTACACAGTCACTCTGGAGACGCAGCAAGTCATTGTCAAGGGTACTCTCCCTTACGATGACGTCCTCGCTAGAATCAAGAAGACTGGCAAGCAGGTACGTTGGAGGACTTATAGTGTTAATTTCCTTGGTTTAATTCCTGCGCAGGTCAATTCTGGAAAAGTTGTCGAATGAATCTTGAAACTTGACGCTTGATTCCTATCTTCAGATATCTATGTAAATGGTTATCCCATGTAAATGTTATTGATTATTTCGGTATTACAATCAAGTACCCCCGTATCATATATTATAGAGGCATGACAACTTGCAAGGGTTAACTCTGACCCTGATCAAGGGTCTACGCAACATACAGTATGAATTTTGGTTGAATCCGAACAACCTCTCAGTTTTGGTTTTGTAACCGTGATCGTTGATCACGAAACCTGAAAATCGTGACGCTCATCTTCTACACCTCAAAGGCCTTGCGCCGCTTCTCCAGCTTGCTTTCAACCCCTAGAGGCTCGCTTGGAATGTCGACAGAGAGCAAAATCCTCGTTCCCGACGGGTTTACCCTACACACCGAAAACACCTCTCACATTCTCCTTGAGGCAAACGCTGCATTCCTAAATCCTGTGCAGGAATTCAATCGTGACACCAGCGTCGCATGCATCAGGGTGTGGAGCGAAGAGCTGAACAAGTCGAAGCAGGAAAAGCGGAGACAGAATCAAGAAAAGAAGGCTAAGAAGCAGGAGGAAAGAGATGCAAAGAGGCGAAAAGGTGTGAAATGTCAATATCGCTATGTTTTCTAGTAACAACCTAAAAGGCAGTGGAATCAGAGACTCCTCAGGAAGTTCAAGATCCTGCTACCTCTGAGAACAACAGCGCGAAGAGCGAGATTCCTTGCCCCGCAACCAAAGCACCTGAGGTACGCCTTTTTCCGAGATTTGAGGTGAAGCGGCTCTTATGATACAGCTAGCCATACAAATTCGTACTCTTGGAAGCACTTTCGGCCACTGGTTTACGGTCAATTCGTTATGCAAAAGAGATACCGCTTCTTAAGTGAGCTCATTTCATCTGTTAATTGGATCTCGAATGGTTGATTGCGATTAGGCATGTCATAGCCAACGACCTTTCCCCGTCCGCTACCGAAGCTATGAGGAGAAACGTTCAAATTAACGATCTAGAGCCAGCTGAGCCTTCCGGGGAGAAAGTGATTGTTAACGAAGGCGACGCTTGGTGAGGAAAGTCATTGTGAACTCAAACATTTTGATTTTTACCTCTTCTTACAGTACGTTAATGTATTCTCATCGAGAAGAGAAGGATCGGGTGGACGTTGTGGACCTTGACCCGTATGGCACAGCAGCGCCGTTCATCGATGCTGCCATCCAATGCATAAAAGATGAAGGTGGGCATTCTGCAATGTGTACTTCCTTACTTCATTGGTGAATTCTTAAAAGGTTTGCTCTGTGTTACGTGTACCGACCTCTCTGTGTTGGCAACGACCAATTATCCGGAGAAATGGCAAGTCACCAGCTGTGCACCATGGCAAAAGCTGATTGTTCGTCACCAGTTTCTCGAACTACGGTGGAGTCCCTGTCAAAGCGGAATACTGTCACGAAGCGGTAGGTTGCGATATGTATGTTAATAGGATGAGGATTTCTGAAATTGTCATGTCATTGACTAGGCACTGCGGCTTGTGCTTCATACACTTTCTACATCTGCATCAAGATATGGTCGCTTCATTGAGCCCTTGATTTCGTTATCTATCGACTTCTACGTGCGGATCTTTGTTCGCGTCAAGACGTCGCCGCTGGAAGTGAAAAAGGCTTTAACGTGTGTTTCTTCTTTCTAAAAAGTATTCTGGCGGCAATGATGATCGTAATATTAAATGCGTGCTCAGGAAAACATCGACCTATTACATATGTTCATCGTGTCAATCCTTCTATGAACAGCCTCTAGGTAGAGTCGTTGAGAAGGCAACCGCTGCTGGCAACATCAACTACTCTTTCAAAATCCAAAATGGGCCTGGCATATCAGAAAGGTGCCCCGAATGCGAGTCCACGCTTCATGTACGTTAATTTCATTACTTCCGAGGAAATACCAAGTTTTTATGATGCCACAGATGGCGGGACCCATGTGGTCAGGTCCTTTGCACGACACAGGCTTTGTAACCAAAGTACTAGAGCATTTAGAAGCTAACCAGGACAAGTACGGAACTGCAGTGCGCATGAAGGGAATGCTCACAGTAGCGCAAGAGGTATTCATTTCAATCCTACTTCTGATAAGATCCTTGACATCTTCTCAGGAACTCCCGGTCCCATTCTACTTCACTCCAGCTAAGGTCGCAAGTTTCTTCCATTGCGTCACTCCAACGCTTGAAGATGTTGCGTGAGTTGGTGTAACGAATGTTCATTGATACCTGTTGACGTGACATACTGCCAGTTCTGCTCTTCTTCATGCTGGTCATAAAATCTCTCGATCCCACGCTTGTGCTGGATCCTTAAAGACCACCGCAACGCGAGATATTGTCCACAATGTTTATCGTTCCTGGGTCAAGAAGAACCCAGTTAAGATGGATAACGTTGCTGAAAAGTCTCCTACACGCCGACTCCTGGCAAAGGAACCTAGGTGTGTTTCATGTTTAAAAATCCAAGGCGTCATGCCTATCTGATATTTTGTCAAGTTTCGAAGCCAACTTCAAAAAGCATCCGGATTCTGTCACACCTTCGGGAAAGATGAAGCTCGTCAGATATCAGGAAAATCCCACGAGCCACTGGGGCCCCGGAACAAAGGCGGCTGGGGGCTCAAAAAGAAAACGAACAAAGGAAGATTAAGGCGAAGTAAGGCGAAGTCTATGGTCACTATTAGTTTATTACAAATGATGGCCAATAGTACAGTGAAAGTACATCCGTGAAAAAGCATAGGAAAGTAAGAGTGAGAGTGGAAAAAAGCATAGGTCATGATGCCTCGATTGTTGCGATGCTCTTGACGCCCTTGATTTTTTTGCTGATCCACGGGTGTTGTAACAGTTCAGATGCTGGGGGTCTGGCTTCATGATCCAATTCGAAGGTGAGACGTAAGAAATCCTGGGCCTCAGCACTGATATCGATAGGTATAGATGGCTTTGCAGAAGAGCCAATCTAATGACGGTAAAACATAAGACTTTCTGTAGTCACGAAGAAGGAGCTTCGATCTGACCTTGAAAATTGCTTGCATCTGAGTGAGCTGAGCCCATGGGTGTTCTCCGGTCAGCATTTCGACCACAAGACATCCAACACTCCATATATCGGCCTTTTTTGTATGCACACTCTGCTTGACAACCTCTGGTGCCATCCAAAAGACAGAGCCCTGGAGTGAGGGCCTATTTACACGATTACCAGTGAGAAGATCTGCATAGAACGCTTGAGTAAGGGTATTTGTAGCCAGCGAATGTGTTTCTTACTATCGTCGACCTTCTTGGAAATACCGAAATCGGATATCTTGACTCCTCCTTTGTTGTCAACAAGAATATTTGCGCCTTTAATATCGCGATGAATAATATCGCGTTCGTGAAGGTAACTGAGACCTTCCAAGATTTGCCGGACAAAATTCTTTACTAGGGGTTCTTCAAAGGCACCGTAGCTGCGAAGAAGGGCAGTCACAGAGCCACCAGGGACATATTCCAAGAAAATATTGAGATATTCGTCGTCATCACTTGAATCTGGGATAGAAGTTTAGTAAACGTCAACAACTTCAGGCAGTGGACCACTGACAGAGATATTGTACGATGTTCACATGTTGAAGATTTTTCAGAAGTTCGATCTCTCTTTTCAGAGCGCTGAGCATGCTTTTCTTCCGCTCTTGATTTGGAGCGGAGCCTGTCGACAACTCCACTTGTTTCACGGCCATGAGAAGTCCTGTCGAAGCATCCATGCCCAGATAGACCTTGCCGAAAGAGCCAGCCCCGATTAAGGCGCCCTTGATCCATTTGCCTGAATACAATTAAAGCGAGGGTCAAGACATGCATGAAGGGTCACTCACCTCTGGAGGTCAAGGCTTCTGGGCTATCATCATCGTCCTCGTCTTCATCAGCATCCACCTCTCCCGGTACCTCCCTTGGCAGCCCTTCATCCTTGGGTACATCATCTTCCAATTCATCAGATCCCACTTCTGCCCATTCGTCAGTGTCGGAAGTACGTTTCACTTGCATGCTCTCCCTGCGACTCTCTACCTCCGCCGTAATTTCGTCAACAGTCATGAAGCTTGCGGTATCAGAGCGATCACGTTTACTTCGCAATTCGGTCATGTAACTCATGCGCCGTGACGCATTTGAAGATGTTCGGGACAGCCGACGACCAGTGATATCGTCGAACGACTCGGAGAACGACTCTGATGGGAAAGGGATGGGAGGAAGTAGTTGTGGTAAAGAGTTTGTCGTGGAACCTGGGTCTGCGTCGTGAGGATGAAGGTCTACAGATCGTCCATCCTCTGTAGATAGAGACATGCGAGGTATATCCTCACTGGGGCTTTCGCCCAAAGCACCAGACTTGGCAGTTGAAGGGGGAGCGATGGACGTGACAGATGTTTGGGCGGGAGATATAGATCTCGTAGGGAGAGAACCAATGGATCCTACAGAGCCTTGGGTGCTACTGCTGAATCGGGATTCTGGGGAAGATGCAAACGATATGGTACTATCACGATTATTCGCATGAAGAGTATTTGTTCGCATCATCATACTATGTCGAGCCGTGCGCTTAAGCACTTTCTTCTCGATAGCAGGGAAGAACTCTGTTAAATGGTTGGTGATGAGCTCACTAGGTGGCCTTTGCCCAAAGAAATTCCGTAATTTTGAAGGTCGCTTAGCCGCATTATGTGCCGCAGGGCTCAAGGTGCTGGAAGTTGGGGAAGGAGGATCCAGGGCCCGTTCAGGATCACGTACTCCTAGACCGCTCAGAATGCTGATAGAACTTGCTCGCTTAGTTGCTTTGCTAGTCTGGTTGCCTGGCATTGCAACGCGGTCGTCGTGGCGCTTGCCTCTGGGAAGTCGACGCACAATAAGGGGGTGCTCGCGTGTTGGATGGTCCGGTGGAGCATGGCATATCGTGAGTAACTCTGCCTCGGTCAACGGAGTGCCTATGACACATTTCTTTATATCATGGAAGAATATCAAGTTATAAAAAAGCTTACCCGTATTATTCTCCTGTCCCATTGTAAGATAAACTACCCATCCATCGATACTGAGATATCCATCGACCTGGGAATTTTCATTCTCAGTGTCAAGGCCTTTGGACTTTCCAAACTTCTTCAAAATTTTCTCCAGCACTTCCACACCCCCAGCGCACATTGCGATGTCAATCGTAGAGGATAGTCCTTCGTCCGGAAGCATGAACTTGACCAGTTTATGACGTACAGCGCCTTGAGACGCGCTGGAACTGCCGAATGCACCGCGCCCTACTGTATACGCCATCGACGGAGGAGATGGGACCCCAGAATTGTTGGACACAAAAGATTCTGAGATGGGGGAAAGATTATTTTGTAAAGGAGCGCCGGATGAGGGAGCAAGTTGTGCATTTGCGTAAGGATGTGGGCCATTTCCAGTGGACGGGCGAGGTGGTAGTCTGTTCGCATGGTTTGGTGTAACCGCAGGAGAATTAAGCGACATATTGCGCATATGGGAAAGATTGCTCCCCCCTGCAGGTCGTGAGCGTGTTGGTGGTAGCGGAGATGTTGAACGAGCCGGAGGTACCCTGCTTTCAGCATTGCCTGGACGGGGATTAGCAGGAAGATGATATCCACTCCAGTTAGCAGCGGAAGAAGGTGTGAGAAGTTCGCGATTTTGAGATGTAGTGGATAACGTTGTCGAATATGAAGGCGGTTCTTGAGTAGGTGTACGTCTTCCATTGAGCGTTGTAGCCGCGGAAGGGCGTGCAGGCTGTCGACTAGGTGGAGGCGGTGGCCTGCCAGCAGGCGGCGGAGGAAGAGGAGGAAGGTTTGTTCGCATAGAAGGCGGTCCGATATGGGCACTGTTCGGCGTGCTTACCGGCTGAGTAGACTGTGATGGTTGATGAGGAAGGGGAAGAGGTCGAACGGTATGATTGGGATTTGGACGATTGGCAGAATCGGGTTCAATGCGAGGAAGATCGCTTCTACCAGCATTCTGGTTTAGCTGAAGTGGTGCGGGCCTTGCAGTCCTGTTTGCCAGACGAGAGTTAGATGAGGGATCTGAGCGGTCATGAGCGGTCTTGTCAGGCGGTGGCGGTGCTTCGGTTTCGAGCCTTGTGCGATTAGAAAGGGATGGGACGGGTGTGCGCGATGATGTTTTTTGCCTGAGGCCTTTGACTGCATTGAGGATTCTCAATCTGTCACCGATACTGGACACTCCCATTTCTTTCAGAGTCTCTTGGTCTAACTCGAGGAGAATGTCACCACGGATGTCGTTGGCTTTGAATGTGGCAGCATGAACACCACATTTGATATCGCCCAACCACCTTGCGACATGTGAATCAGACCAAGTACGAATGAAATCTGTGTATGCAACGCCTGGAGGAGGATCGAGCAAAGTCGGAGACTGTGTAGAGGATGGAGTGAGAGGAAAAGGGGGATTCTGACCACGGACAGACGGGTTGAGATTGATAAATGAACGAGAAGACTGCTGGTTAGAGAACTGAGAGGCACTAGGAGAAGCAGGAGACGACGGCTTTGGAGGAGACTGAGAAGAATTATCGTGATTATAGAGACCACCGTTAACGGTCATAGCAGCCATGGTGGGAGAGCGGAGCAGAGTCAATGGCGACTGTCAGATTTAACGTCCAGCAACAAGCGCCCTTGTTCTAATCTTGTTGTTACGTCCACACACAATAGAGACAATAGATGGCCGACCAGCGACACCCAGAGCTAGTTTTTTTCTGAGCGCGTCGTCGACAACGCTGGGATTGGTTGGTTGAGCAAACAGGGCTGAGAACAACCCCGACGACGGCGACGACGACGAGGACGACGGAGCCTGCTTAGTCATCAGGCAACAACGGGCCGTTTATCAAGTTGGCAGCGCCCGCTATTCATTGCTCTTTTTGTGGTCGTTATGTAGATAGACGCGGTCAATCACCTCCTCAAACACGCCAGGTACTTGTACTTACCCCTCGAATACATCGCATCTTCGGCGTTTGTGGTGTTTCGTAAATAAATGGGGCAGGAATGAGTTAGTCTAAAGAAAACGCCGAGGCTCGGCAAGCTGCATAAAGGCACCAGCGTGATAAATACTCTCAGTCCTTTCTCGCCTCCCCTTGTACACTGACAGCCACGTCCTCAGCCAGCTTCCTTACTCAAATTATTATATCTAATCATTCCTCTTCTCCTTCGGCTCAAGTTCTGACTGCTCTTGGGCACAGTCACCACCTTCGCTATGCAGCGGCTTTCTGTCGCCTTGGCCGCTCTTTCTCTCTTTGCGTTACATACTGTCGCTTCACCATATAGCAGCGATCTAGTCGACTACAACCTCAACGTAAACCAAAATGCCGCTTCGCCTCTTGAATATGCCGCATCCTGGCCAGGCGGTTCCTATCACGCTTCACCCACAAATTGGAGGGCCCTACCGGTTTACACCGTCCTGCTCGACAAATTCGCCGATGGTGACCCTTCCAATAACGACTATTTTGGTACCCTATTCGAATCCGACTATCGAGAGACTCAGTTGCGCTATGGTGGTGACCTCAAAGGCCTAGTAGCACGCCTCGACTATCTGCAAGGCATGGGCGTGAAGGTTATTTTCATTTCAGGAACTCCCTTTCTCAACATGGTTTGGGAATCTGACAGTGAGTTTTTCTTTTCTGCCTCATGCAAACCGTGGGTTTTTGACCGTGTGCAATGTCACAAGGCTATTCTCCCTTGGACTTCACAGTCCTTGATCCGCATTGGGGAACAATATCGGATTGGAGGAATACAATTGCTGAGATTCATTCTCGGGGCATGTACCTTATGGTGGACTTCACGGTTGGTACCATGTCGGATTTAATTGGCTTTGAGGGGTTTGTCATTCCTGTTGCTCTTTTTACCAGCCTCTGACATAGCAATGGTCCCTCAGGTACCTCAATGTATCCACACCCTTCAGCCTTAATGAATACACTGCCCTCTGGAAAATGCCTAATTATATGCCATGGAACTTTACCGAATATCGTGACTTCGAGGTGCGCATGGAACATTTATTTTACCTCGATGACGTCTCTAACAACGGTCCAGGTTATCAATGAACGCAATGATTCATGTGTCCTTCCAACATTTTGGGATGACAGTGGCGCTATCGTAGCTGAGGACACATTCGCTGGTGTAACTGGTTGTCTCGAGTCGGAATTCGACCAGTACGGTGATATGGAGGCCTTTGGTGTGCACCCCGATTGGCAGCGTCAATTATCGAAGTTTGCTTCCGTCCAGGATCGACTCCGTGAATGGAAAACTTCGGTCATGGATAAACTGACCCATTTCTCCTGCATGGCAATCACCTCGCTTGATTTCGACGCCATCCGAATCGACAAGTCCACTCAGGTTACTGTGGATGCCCTTTCTCATTGGACAAACAGCACACGTCAATGTGCCTATCAGCTTGGCAAAACGAATTTTTTGATTACCGGAGAAGTCACCGGAGGTGATACTTTTGGATCAATTTATTAGTAAGAATATTTCCTTTTTCGTTGTTTCGATTTAACCTTGTGTGCAGTGGGCGAGGTCGAACGCCAACACAGTTACCCCCAGGTTTTTTGGCCGCAGCAAATCTAACTGAAAACGACGATTACTTCTTGAGACCGCAGCCCCTTAATGGCATCGATGCGGTCGCCTTCCATTACTCTATTTATCGCTCCCTTACGCGATTTCTTGGAATGGATGGAAATCTTCAAGTTGCATATGACGTCGATACGAATTTCATCACCGCCTGGAACGAGATGTTCGTAGACAACGACTTTCTGAATGCCAACACTGGAGTTCTTGACCCTCGACACATGTTTGGAACGAGTAACTTCGATGTCTTCCGCTGGCCGAGTTTGGAGAATGGTACCCAACGGAGTGTATTGGGGACTTTCATTACTAGTCTCGTTATGCCCGGCATTCCACTTGTGAGTTTTATATTTTCGTTCGGTCCAGCTCTTGATTGGTCGTTAGCTCTACTATGGTGAGGAACAAAACTTCTATCTCTATGATAACGGCGCGTCGAATTATCTTTACGGGTATGTACAGGATCTGACTTGTTGTGGCTTGAGACATTGATATTTTTAGCCGTCAAGCAATGACTGGGAACCGGGCCTGGTTGCGCCATGGCTGTTACATGCTGGGCTCTGAACAGTATTTCAATATGCCTCTGGACAAGGCTCTCGTCGGCTGTCATGATGAATGGAATGCATTGGACCACTTTGACCCAACAGCAGATTCCCGACGTCTTTTCGCCCGCTTTTTCCAACTTCGAACAGTGTACGGGGCCCTTCAGGACGGCTTTAACCTCGTCCAACGTGGAAATTGGACTTATTATATCCAACGACCTGGCTCCAATGGAACGGCGACAGAGATGGGCTTGTGGTCTGTGTCAAGGGCTGCAATCGCAGGCGTTCAGACTTTGTCGGGGACATACCAGGACCAAATATGGTTGCTTTACAGCAATGAGAACTCTACCAAAACATGGTCGTACGACTGCCAGGGTGAACTTTGGATTTCCTCACCTTTCACATCCGATACTGTCGTCCGCAACCTCTTCGCGCCTTACGAATCCTATACCTTGTCACAGTCGCTGTCATCCTACAACAATGATAGCCAGGCGCCTTGGTTTGGATGCCTTCCGAACATTACCATGGATGCGTTTGGTTTCAAAGCCCTTGTTCCTATCGCTGAGTGGACTGCGCCTCTCCCTGCATTGACTAAATTTGTTCCTGGCCATGACTATCGCATTCTCTCTAATGGTTCCGACGCCGTTGATATCTCGCTCGAGTTCAACGTTGCCATGGACTGTGATAGCGTGACAAATAGCGTATCGTTGAACATGTCCTCTTCGGGCGTGGGAAGCACGCCTACGGTAACGAATATACAGTGCGGTGCGGTGACAAACCCCGATCCATCTGAAATCCAGGGAGGGTCGATCTCGGCGTGGGCCTGGTCTGCGACACTACAGAACTTCCCAGATGGTGTATTAACCATCAACGTGAATAATCCAGCAGCTTCAAACGGTACAGGGAATACTAGTTCAACAGGGGTAAGTCATTTGACATGCTACAGTTCATTTCATCCTTAAAATCGTATTAGGCTGTCGATCACCTCCTTCTGCGAAAAGGCACTGGCGATAATGTCATGGTCTTCCCTGCGAATGATTACAATTCTAGCTCCTTTAAGGTGTCCAACGGGCAATACACTTTTACGCACAACGCATTTGGCGCCGATCAATTCAGGTACTCGTGGAACTTCGGTCAGAACTGGACAAACTGGACAAACTGGGAAGACACTACAACCATGGATGCAAGTGCCTTTGCATCTTCGGAGAATTTTTGGGGCGGTGATCATGTGATGGTGCAATGTAGGTCTACTCAGATGCTAATTTTTCCACCATCCACTCATCGGTTTCATAGATTGGAGCGATGCGGTCATGTCCGTTGGCCATGTCGTTCATGCTGATGCGCAATATTCTGGTCCTCAGCGACGTGTTCCACAATTTCTTGCTCGCGGACCCTATAATGATTGGGGCTTTGATCAGGGGTTATCGTCTTTGATGACGCTGAACTCGGATGGATTGTGGGAGCTTGAAATCATGGCATCCTGGCCGACGTATGTCCAGCTCAATGTTTGGGGTTATGACGACTACTACTACGGCGACATGGATGGCGATGGTGTTCTCGATCGTTTACCACCCAATAGTCTGGCTCCCAACTACCTGAACATGTCTGCACCACCGAGTCCTCACCTCGCCTGGGTGCTACTTGTCAATGATACTTCGATGACCTGGAGTCTTCAGCCAAGGGGTCAAGCGTCTGTTGGCGCCATTATGTTCGCTCTTCTTTCTGTCATACCGGTGATTACTGGCACCCTTGCTGTTGTCGTTTTCATGTGGACCTTCTATGGCATCAAGCATAACAAATATGGCGTCAAGGCTAAATCGAGCAACTACTTCCCAATTCTCGGTGCCTTTAACAAGTCGACGACGGACCTGAAGGAGAGCACGATGCACATGTCTGAAAAGCTTTTTGGTCACAAATCGACTAACGAAATCATCGGATGGCCAGAGGACAAAAACAAGCGGCGTAAGGTTCTCATCGCGACATTAGAGTATGAGATCATGGATTGGAAGGTCAAGGTTAAAATTGGTGGTCTTGGTGTTATGTCGAGTTTGATGGGAAAAGCTATGACCGATGTTGACCTCATCTGGGTCGTCCCAAAAGTCAAAGACATCGAATATCCGGCCGGAGAACCCGCTGAGCCTATCGAGGTTATCATCTTTGGCGAGCCGTATCTCATCGAAGTCGAGACTCATGTTTTGGACAATATCACATATGTGATCTTGGACAGCCCTGTCTTCCGTGCCCAAACCAAATCGGATCCCTACCCTGCTCGTATGGATGATCTCAGCTCTGCTATTTTCTACTCGACCTGGAATCAGGCGATCGCCGCCACCATCCGTCGTTCACCAACAATTGATGTTTACCACATCAACGACTATCATGGCGCTCTTGCCGGCATATATCTGCTTCCAAAAGTTATTCCCGTATGCCTCTCGCTTCATAATGCCGAGTTCCAGGGTCTCTGGCCGCTGCGCACGAAGGAGGAGATGAAAGAGGTTTGCTCAGCATTCAACATCAGTAAAGCGCACTGCACGAAGTATGTTCAGTTCGGAAACACCTTCAATCTTCTACATGCCGCGGCGTCTTTCATCAGCACTCACCAAAAAAGCGTCGGTGTCGCTGGTGTCTCTGACAAATACGGTAAACGCAGCTGGGCTCGTTATCCTGCTCTATGGACCCTCAAACACGTTGATTCGCTTCCAAATCCCGACCCTGATGACATTGCAGCATTAGATGAGAAGCCAGTCTCTACTCGAGATATTGTAATCGACCAGATTGCCGAAGCTGCACGCCCTGAACACAAACGGCAAGCTCAGGAATGGGCAGGTATTAAACAGGATCCTGATTCGGATCTCTTTGTGTTTGTTGGTCGTTGGTCAAAGCAGAAAGGAGTCGACCTCATTGCGGACGTCATGCCTTCAATGTAAGTCTCATACTTGTTTCGTTATTCTGGTACTGAGTGCACCATTTCAAAGTCTTGAAAAACGCCCCAGTATCCAGCTCATTACGGTTGGCCCGGTTATCGATCTATATGGGCGATTTGCTGCTGAGAAGCTGGCACGGTTAATGGAGCTCTATCCGGACCGCGTCTACTCAAAACCTGAATTCACTGCACTTCCACCTTATCTCTTCAGCGGCGCTGATTTTGCCTTGATTCCATCGCGCGATGAACCATTCGGTCTTGTTGCTGTAGAATTTGGTCGAAAGGGAGCACTTGGCGTTGGAAGTCGTCTGGGTGGTCTGGGACTTATGCCAGGCTGGGTACGTTACCGTATTACCTTGCCTTTCGTTGATGCTGAACTCATGAAATTCTCAGTGGTATCCTGTGGAATCGAGTTCCACTGCACATATGCTATCTCAACTCACAAAGACGATTAAAATGGCACTGAAAGCTTCAGAAGAAGAACGCGCCATTCTTCGGGCTCGTTCTGCAGTTCAACGCTTCCCGGTAGTCGAGTGGCGTCAGAGGATTGAAGACTTCCATAAGCGCAGCATTATCGCCAGCCGCCGCGTTGCGGGACCGAATGCATGGAGAGAATCGGATTGCGACGGAGGAGCTGCGGCACCAATCGGAGAGAATGAGGACTGGAATCCAGTAGCGCAAGCATACCCTTCTCAACCTGACTGGGATGCTGCCAGTTTTAGCGAGCAATCGATGATACACCATCATGCCTCGCCAGCAGCCTGGAGCCAAGAGACGCTGAGTCCAGCTGGCACCCCGCCTATCTTAGTACGACAACAGGATGACAGTAGAGGACCCTCGATGGATGTGGAGCGTGACTACTTTACACATTCGAGGAGCAGTACTGTTGCAGGGAATACTCAAGCCTACGGTGATTTCCTTGAACGTGCAAATCGCGCTATCGCACAAGAGCATAGGAATGTTCCAGACCCATTCGCTGATGGCGGCCTAGCTCCCAGTCGCCCCTTCGGTGCCCATTCACGAGTTTCCTCCGTAGAGTCTATCTCTTCGATCGTTGAGGAGAAAACGAATTCCCCTCTGAATAAAGCGATAACTTCAGTCAGTCTTCTCTGTATCCCTCCCCTTTCCAGCTAACTCAAGCCAATGATAGTTTACGGATGCAGACGGCGGTGTTGCTTCCGACTTTGTTCAGAAGCTTCAAATGCTCAATGCAAAAAACTCGGAGCATGAGCTATCAATTGAAAAATATCTCATGAAGAGCGAAGAAGCCTTTTTCGGAAAGGTGCGGAAAGAAAAATTATCGAGCGCGGCCAGTGTTTATTCAAGCAACCGGGAATCTGTGTGGGGAACACCGTCACCATCTGTGTATTCGCGACCTGATTGTAAGTGCCTGTCTGATGTCCTGGAAGAGGAAATGCTTAATCTATATAGCACCTAATGGGCACTCTGATTACGATGGCCATCTGCGACCCGATGCAAGTCCAACAACAGAGGTGGTTTCCATGACCAGGTTGCAAATTTTCATGTCTCGTGAGATCGGTGGATGGCCGCTGTACACGATAGTGATTGGTTTGGGACAAGTGCATTATTTGCTTTTTGTTAATTAATCTCATGTGCTAACATTTTATGCAGATGCTTAGCGCCACGAGCTTCCAGATAACATTATTGACTGGGCGTAACTGGCAGGACAATGTCGAACTATATGTTTTAGGCGGTGTCTTCCTTGCTGCATCTGCGGTCTGGTATCCTCTCTTCCGGCTGAAGCCATCCGTTTATGTCTTGTCGGCGCCCTGGGTGTTCTTTGGACTTGCATTTTTCCTGATTGGAATTCCCTCGCTTTCCACATCACTCCATCCTGCTCATAACGTGCTATCCGACATTGCGACATGGTGTTATGCTGTGGCATCGGCCGCTGCTTTCCTCTTCTTTGGTCTTAACTTCGGCGAAGAAGCGGTATGTTTTTTAAAGGATTCGTTTGCCATTTCTGATTTCGTTTTGTTCGTTAGGGTGCTGCAACAGAGGTTTGGACTTTGCGAGCCTGTGTGGTCCAAGGCTCTCAGCAAATATGGGTTGCAGCTCTTTGGTATTGGGGATATACTCTCAACGGGAAACAGGACAGTTATGTCCCACCATGGTGGATTGTTCTGATCCTATGGCCCCTTGCCATTATGAGCTTTACATTTGCATACGTCATGCTTCATGGGCTTCCAGGTATGCATATTATTTATTCTCTTTTTATCTGTTACGAACAGCTTTATACAGACTACTATCGGCAAACCCCTCCAAAAGTCCCACATTTCATCAAGACGCTCCTCCGACGGAAACTCGTTCTGTGGTTCCTCGCTTCAGAAATTCTTCGGGACTACTGGTTGAGTGGTGTAAGTTATCAGTACTTCGATTCTGTTAATACTTCTCTTATAATTTGCCACTTAGCCTTACGGTCGGAATTGGAGTTACCTTTGGAGCGTGGACATTCCAAAATGGGAGATTCTCCTCCTAGTCATTCTTTTCTTCGTTTTTGTATGGGCGGGTGTGATGCTCGTGCTAACGCACTTCAGCAAAACTCACACGTGGTTGCTTCCTGTTTTCGCGGTGGGCCTTGGAGCACCGAGGTGGTGTCAGGTGAGATACAAGCTAACTGTCTCACGAGCTTTCCTCACTGTCGATTCTCTAGATGCTTTGGGGTACTTCATCTCTTGCACTGTATATACCTTGGGCTGGATCGGGTGGACCTTACCTTGGCATCTCGTTGTGGCTGTGGTTGGGAGTTATAGACGCAGTACAAGGTGTTGGACTGGGCATGATTCTTCTCCAGGTGTGTTTTATTGCACTTCTTAGTCCTTACACTTAATTCCATTTCCAGACACTCTCCCGACTTCATGTTTGCGCTACGCTCGCATTTTCTCAGATCATCGGTTCCATTTGTGTCATGGTTGCTCGAGCCACAGCTCCTAATCGGCTGGGGCCTAGTACTGTGTTCCCAGATGCAGCGCAATGGGATTTCTCTGATGGACTTTCAGGTTCGTAGTTCGATTGATCGATCGAGGATGGTATGGTTTGACCAACATTCGTTTACAGGCAGCCCTATGGCTGAACCTCTGTTCTGGATTGCTTTGGTTTGCCAACTCATTATTGTCCTTGGTTACTTCTGGTTTTATCGCAAGGAGCAACTCTGTAAGTCACAATAACTTCTTACTTCTGGGTTTATGGAAGCTGATGGTCATTTCATAGCTCGACCATGAAACCTCCAGACTTTTTCACGATATAGATTTCTTTACATACAGATTATATTCACGTTACTTCTTCAGGTATTGAGACGGACATTCATTGGACACATACTTAACATACATATACTGGAACTGTGCCCATTCGCAAATTGGACAATTGTAGACACTAATCACGAACCTTCCACTTTTTAACTCTCTCATAGTACATAGCAAACAATAGATGCAGATAGTACATTATATGTAGTAGTGGGTACATCATAGGCGAGTGCAAGAGAATAAACGCAATTTCGAAGTCAGAACGAATCTTGACAAACAATCACCATTCTTCAACCTTACCAGGACCTCAAACCTCTTGAACCAACTCTATGCTTGGAATTGAAGACTACGGAAGTGGGAGCGATAACGACAGCGACCAGGAGACCGTATTACCTTTAAAGCCCCAACCACCTAAGCCCTCAGCATCGTCGAGCATATCACTGCCTCCTCCGAAGACAAAGCGTCCGAAAAAGATTACCATAGGACTCCCTAGCCTTCCAAGCGATAAAAAAGTAGAGGCCGACGACCTTGAGGACGAGAGACCGGCCGCAAAGCGCCCTCGACTGGAAAATGGAGCAGGGACTTCGGCATTACTGTCTATGCTACCTGCGCCAAAGAAGAAAGCACCTGAAGCACTTCCACCTGTTAGGGTCCTTGGCGGAGGCAAAGGACGAGGTCTCGACTTTGGAGCACCTCGGGCACAAACAGGTTTGATTCTTCCCGCAGGGGAAGAGGAGGACGCTGAGACGTCAACTAGTCCTAAGCTTCAGACATTCGAACCTCCCACGGTGAACGCAGCCGCATCATTGCCTTTCCTACCGCCTTCCCTCAAAAAAGGGCGTGTTAACATTTCGGTCGAGGAAGATAAGCCCCAAGTAAAGCCGCAGACAACTCAAAAGCCTGCTGCACCTACCGTTGATTTCTTCTCGCTAGGTGTGATCCTTCGACTTGCTATTCATATCATCGTTTCTGAAATGCATCTAGGCACTGCCTCATCTTCCAAGAAACCTTCTTCTCTTACTCCTGCCCCTAAACAGGGCCAGTCCTCTTCAAACCTCAACTCCTCATCCATCCCAGCGATTTCTTCTGCGCCCACCATCCCTACTTTTGAGATACCCGAACCATCACAAACAGACGAATATCCGGGCTATTATCAACTTCCTTCGGGGACTTGGGCAGCACACGACCCCGCTTACTATGCTACATTTGTTAAAAAATGGCAAGACGAGTATGACGCGCATGTGCGAGCCCTAGAGAAGGGTATGGCTAAGGGCTTTGAGGATTTGGAATCATCAGCCGTCGAAGAAGTGGACGCAATGGCGGAAATGGAGAGAGCCAAGCGAGAGATTCAAGAAAGGGAGGAGAGGAAGGCTGTTACGCAAGGAGCCGCTGGTGGTCCCTCGGCCCCCAAGATGACCATGACTGTGAGTCAACAAAGTAAAGAAAATGCGCTTCACAATTTACTCTCGATAACAGGCAAGCAAAATGAGCGGAATTGCACGATCACGGCATCAGCTTTCAACGTTACTCAGGGAGGCCTACGAAAATCGCGATGCTCTCGAAGAGAAAATTGCCATGGGCAAGAGAAATCGCAAGGAGGCTGGCAACAAATATGGTTTGTATTCATCACATCAACACATTGCGCACCACTCATCCGGACTTATCAGGCTTCTAATCGCATGGTATAGTAGCATTGTGTCATTAGTCTGCGCCAAATTACATTGCTTAATGCCTTGACGATGTGGAAATGGAACATGTATAGATACAGGGTAGACAATAACGCTAGGGAATGTGGCGAATTAGCAAAGGCAGAGTCACGTAGGGGACAGTGAACCCACATAGAGAATAAGACGAATAACGAAGCTGCCTCTTACTTTCCGCCAGCCGAGAATTTGGTGACGCTCTTAGTACCTTCCGAAATGGCGTGCTTCGCGAGTTCACCTGGCAAAATCAGACGAACACTTGTCTGTATTTCGCGGGATGAAATGGTGGACTTCTTGGAGTAGGAGGCGAGTTCTAAAATGCATTATTACTCATCTGAGAGAAGCAAGCAAAAACGTTGCAAGTTGAACATACTAGATGCTTCAGTGGCAATGCGCTCAAAGATATCGTTGACGAAAGAGTTGAGGATGGCCATGGCCTTGTTAGAGATACCGGTGTCGGGATGCACTTGCTTCAAGACTACACGACGGTGAGTGAGCAGCGACAAGGGATAATGGCGAGAAGTACAGACCTTTGTAGATGTAAGAGCTATAGGTTTCCTTGCGAACTTTGCGGCGTTTCTTCTTCTCGCCATCAGCGGGGGCAGCGGTTTTGCTTTTGCTGGCAGTCTTCTTGGCGCCCTCAGTCTTTGCGGGAGCCTTGGACGCGGTGGATGCAGGTGCCTTTCCGGCAGTAGAAGCGGGCTATAGCAGTGAGATAAGTGCGAGTATTGAACTGGAAGAGAAGAAGTGAATACTTTGGGAGCCATTGAAGGAGAAGATGGTGGTTGAGAGGAAAGAGTTGGTTTGCTCAAGTTCACACGACGCGAGACGCGTTAAACGTTCGCCAAAACAAGGACAACGTCAGGTCACGTGAAAACACGTCGCGACGCGTACTTTGGTGTAAACTACTACAACAGCTCGATATTTCCTGTCATACCCACAACCCCATCCTCATCTACGCACCACAGCTTCATAGAGGTATGTCTATCCCAAACTCCATGGATCGTTGATTCGCGGTTGACAATCACTGGGTTTTGAGCGCGGTACTCAAATGAGGCTATTTGCACTCCTGGATGGTGATAGATCGCCGTTTCCAGAAGCATTGTCGCCGTAAGAGGCCCGTGAACTAATCGTTCTGAAAGAAAACGTTTCAGTCTAAGTATATCAACTCGGTTCCAAGGATGATCCCCACCTGGGTAGCCTTCCTTCTGGGTATATGCCAGATCCAAATGGATAGAATGAGCATTAAACATGAGGGCAGAGTAGCGGAACAGCGTCGCAAGACTTGGCTTGTATGTGAAAGAAAAATCAGACTTGGAAGGGATGCCCTTGACTATCGGCATGTAATGAGGACCTTGTTTGTACGAAAAGAACACATTTTAGCACACCTTCACGAGGTTTCCGGGGTTTAGCAGTGTCTTGGGGAACTTCAGTGAAATATACATGGGAACGTTCTTCCGTAAGGGAAGGGAGAGAATTTCCTTCCATTGTAACATCAATCCGTTGATTGACGAACACCATTGGGCTCTTGCTAGGATCATCGAATCCTTTCTTCTGAACAGAGTCAATGCCCCATGTCGCCTTCGCACGCTGGCCAATCATGAGAGGTACGTCCGGGTTCCAGACCATCTTCCCTCCAGCCCACATCCTCCGTGTGAATGGCGCAGGCGGAGAGAAATCCGTTTCGGTCCCATCCTCTCGCAGTTCGGCTTCGGGAGTGCGACTATGGAAGAAGGCAATGTGGTGCGCATATCCAAGAGGTGAGTCCACTTTGGGAGGCAAGTAGGGTTGGCGCGAACCATCTCGTGTGGGAAGAGTGATATAGAGGTCAGAAAGACGCTCGAAGTTAAATGTGTCAGACAAGACAATTTCGTTAGGGGATAAGATCCATTTATTCAATGCCTCGACCTCTGGCTGAGTTATTGTCGAATATAGCCTGGAAATAGGTCTATGCAGTTGCCTGAAACTCGTCCTGAACATTGTCGTGGAAGAAGAGAAAGAAAGAATCAAATGCGCCGGGCCGACAGTCTCACTCGTCGCCTAAAGCCATGGCAGTCGTGTGTAAAATCATGAACTTGAGAAACGACTACATTACTAAAACAGTTAAAAAAGGGTACATGTACACCAGCTTCTAGTACTACAGATATGCTGCCCAATCGTCGGTATTATTTACCCATGGAGAAAGCATAAGATATGTTATCGAAGGGTATGCTGAATAACAGGGGGGTAACAATTAACTTCAAGAACATAAACAGCGATGAGCGATGCGAAAGCAGCGTCCTACCCCCAGAATGAAAGCAAAATATCAAGCCATATTTATGTGACCTCCAGCACCGATGTTTCTAGGACACGGAACAGAGTCGGATCCTTGGAATCCTCCTGCCAGTCGACGATCTCTCTCCAGTTGACAGTGTTGGCTTCTTTTTCCGTCGCGCCAGCAAACGCACCAATCTCATCATCAGTAAGGCCGCGGAAGATTAGGAACAAACGGGTAAAGATGCAGGGGTCGGTGGTAACAGCTATATCGATAGCTGATGCAATTTTGCTTTGAGAAAGGAAACGGTATGCAATATACTTGTGCTGCGAAAAGGCAGGCATGTTGTTGCTAAAGAAAGCACTGAGTTTGGGCTATAATCATAAATGCGAAAGCGTACTTGATGAAATTTGTTCTTGCGTATAACGACATTCCAAGTTGATCAAGAACGTTCATGAGATGAGGAATAAAATCTCGGAAAGTCATGGCAAAACCATTGCGTGGCGCAATATATTCATTCGGGTCAACCATGCCAGGATCTGGACTGTAGAAGATTTGGTGAGATGGGCACTAGTCCTAGTCTTCAGCGAATGTGACTTACATAGCTTCATAATACAGTGCCGTCGTTACCATGTCAGTTTCAAAGTGTTCGAGCGCACCGCCAGGGTGTGCACGCAAAAAGTATTTAACTTTGTTATCTTCGACCTTCTCAGCGGGAGGCCATGTTACGCCCGGTTGCCAGAGGGGAGAAAACTGCAGTATCAAGTCACAGTACTGCACAGTGGGCGTCAAAATGCTCAGCTGGCATTTTGCGGTGACTGGCTTCGCAGCGACAGCCAGCTTGGTCATGACGCGAGAGTCAACCTTGAAGCCTCCCTTATAGTCGTCGTTATCGGGCAATCGTGTTCCCGTGAACTCCATTCGATGATCATCGCCAGCGTGGACGATATCAAGTTTTCCCCAAAACATGCCATCTACGAGTGTACCATCTTCCATGCGTGCCATGTCAAGATCATCAGAGTTCACGTTCACATCCAATGCTACGTTTTGACCGGGGGCCAGCTCAAGGTTGAATGTTGCGGGCATATCTAAAACAGGAGGTGGGCTGGTGCCATTATGAACATTGGGTTAGGCGCATGAGTTGCGGCAACGACTTACGGAGGTGGGCTATGAAAGACTAAGATCAGAAAGCGTAATAGTCAGGTAAAGTGGAAGTTCATACGGTGGTTCATCGGGGGGCGGAGGAGAATCACTGACAATCTCGACTCTAAGGCCTTGTACGCCCATTAGGGCTATTTGGTAGGATTCTTCACCGGTAAGCTAGGAAGACAGTGAGCATTATAGCTGACATATAGGAAAGAAGGATGTACATAAATATATGGACCAGCCACGAGCCTCTGCAGTGTCGGTGAGCGGCAATCTGATTCGAGTTGAAGAGGGCGCTTACAACTGCATGGATGGATGCAAGTTCCGTTGGAACACGGAGAGCAAAGGGAGCATCGGGCGGGGGCTTTGTCCAATCCCTTGCAACAGCCTCAAGTTCCTGACGATGGAGATAAACGGAAATATAAGAAATGTGAAAAAGATGGACGAACAGCGAAAGAATTGGGGAGCTGATGGGGGGGATTAGACAGAGAAAGGCAGGATAAAGAGAAGAAACTGACCATTCTAATAGTCTCCATGTCGCCAAAGGCCAAGGTGAGGAGACGCTGACGAGCAAGGGTCATTTGAGCCTGACTCCTTGTGTCTGGTTCCTTTGGTCTGCCTTTGAGTATGCCCCACATTGAAGGTTGAGGTAGGCCGGCGTTTTGAGGGCTGATGAAGGGATCAGGGAGTATATGAAGAGGGAATGAAAGGAGACGCACGCAGGAGAGAAATGAAGCATAAGAGCAGTTAGGCGGGACAAGTCATTATCTGCAAACTTGGTGCACGATGAACACACGAGGCATCACTGATCCAAGATATGCTCAGAACCATCATCTCCCGTTCATTCGTATCCTCTGTCCTCCTCACTCGCACTTGGGAGAACGAGTCCGTTGCTGTCATTCGCAAGGAGCTCAAGTCTCGAGGTCTCCCACTGTACGCACAATTTCACTCAACTTGAAATTCATTCATTTTGGTCCACAGCAAGGGCAATAAAGCAACCCTTATTCTACGAATTCAAGAACACGACAAAGCAAAGACCCTCAATGCACTCCGTGAACCTCCTGTTATACGCCAGCTGTCCACCGAAGCGACTCCTTCCCAAGGTTTGAACATTACCCTTCCTGACCTCTGGCAGCCTGTACCAGAAATTCCTGTTCAAATTGTCTGTATGACGCTTGCTTCTGTGGACCTAGTCTGACACTTGTTTGCAGCCTTACGTTCCCGACTTTTGGGACTCGTCTGTTGTGCCAGCAGGCGCTCCTGTTGTGGAAGAACCTCTTCCCAAACTCCTTGTCGTTGCAGGAGCAGCCACACATGTCAGCGGAAGCCCATCCCATAATTTCCACGACGAACATGCCCCATTCGAAACACCTGCCAGCTCCCAAACTTCTGTGCCCAAAGAGAAGGCTGACGACGGTATTTTCGGCGACATTACAGACGACCTTGGGCTTCCACGACCTAATGAGATGAAGACTGCGTTGTGGAAATTATTTGCATAATTATGACTACCTTTGCTGTACCTATATGATAGATTTATAGACAAATAATCTGAAATAATGTTTGTTCCACTACGACCATGCCGCGCCTTGGCCTCAGCAGCCCGTTCCATCCACACTTCCCTGCCCGCATGCAATCTCGTCGCCCCTCCAGACCCCATCTCTCACATGAGACCCATCATATACAACGATGCCCCACCACCTTCCGCTTCATCCTCCGTTCGCCATCCATACTCCCTTGACGAATTTTCAACACCATCCAAAACGCGTGGAGAAAACACAGTGCTCGAATTCAAGCTCCTGCGCCAACAGCTTGACGAATTTCACCACAATTTCTGGTTCAATGTGCGTCAACTTGGTTCTCATCTCGAATTACAAGCTCAAGGGTTCCATCTGTAGAGCAACACACGTTTTGAGGCTGCCAAACAAGCCACCCTCGATGGCCTTCCACCCACTGCCTCGCCTCTCGACAAGGAAAAGGCTCTGTCAGAATTCTATACGCAATGGTACATGCAGGAAGCCAGTCAGACTGACGCTTATACAACGGAGTGGAGACGTCGGAATTTTACGCTCATCAGGCTCAGCGCTCGCGTGCAGTTCGAAAAAATGACCAGCTTTTTCCGGTCTGACAATTAGATGTAATGTGACGCGGACGAGAAAAAAAAACCAACAATGTATAAACTAGAATACCCCCATCTTAATCAGTCACTACATTATGCATCTGCTTGCCACTGAACATCTTGTACCGCCAGCTCTCTCACCCGGTGGAACACATCATTCAAATCCAAGTCTCCCAGCCGATCACACTCCAAGTTGTAATCCTGCACAAGGGCTTCAACCTGCTCTTCTGTTAATCCCGGCCAACGCGAAGTGATTTCTGTTCTGCCAGGCGTAATGAGGGCTTCGTCTGGCGACGTTTCGTATCCTGTTGGACCATGTTCCCTCGCAAGCACAGCGCATAACGTGTTGTAGACGGCTGTGCTCCTGAACCTGGCACTCAGCTCGGCATCTGAGATATTAGCTGTTTTTCGGATGGCATCCCAGCTGTAGAAATGGCATAAGAAGCAAGTCACGAGAATTCCGCAGATATGAATTACGCACTCATCATGAATATATACTCTTCGCCACACAGTACGGAACGCAGAGGCTGCACGCGCTTCAGGTAGATTCTAGACAAAATTTTTTTTAAAAAAAAGACTGGTGATCAGTGCAGGGAAGTCTTACTTGGACGCGAGCAAGTAGATGTAACGCCGTTGCAAAATCTTCCACATTTGAGTTGTTGTCCTTGAGTGTCAAGACATCCACTGCATCTTCAATACACAAAGCTCGCCCCTGGAGCAACCCTCTAACCAAGTCCTTGAATATCTGCAGATGGAGATCAATGGTTTAAAAATTGTTTCCAAGTGTAATTGGGCTTACGTCTCTAAGGGCTGGCTTTTCTTGCAGACCCGCCGCAGTAGCTTTGACAATGGTGTCGATTTGGTTGTCCAAAGTTTGTCGGCCACGGACTCCATCTAATGCAGACCTGAACTCTTGCAGCAAGGTTTCATGTACACTGACAAAGTCCAAATCGTCATGGAAGGCTACAAAATATGGTCAGAAAGACAGACAGGCATTAGACAACACCCAAGTACCATCGAGCACTGCGTTGTCTATCGTCGCTGTCTTCGATTCATGCAACTGGGCTAAATGGGAGAGTTTTCCGATGCTGAGCATCAACTATTCGCCGCAAGTCAAAAGCCGAATTGTTATGATAGGTAGAAGAACGAACATGTTTAGCATCAAGGTTATTGGCCTGCTCAGCCTCTTTAAGAAGTGTTGCAGAGGCGGTAGCATAGCTTCCTTGTCCAAGAGCATGAATCCAAGAAATAGAGTCGTCAGGGTTTTCCGCAAAGTACTTGTCAATATGAGCATTGTGAGTATGGTCATGGGCAAACAAGACCCGAAGTTCTCCTAGGCGAAGTATGAAGCAACAGTAAGATTAGAAAAATGAAGTGCTTACCGTGTTGGATATACCATCGGTATAGCTCCGTCGTAAACTCATCCTTAAATCTTTCGATATAAGCCTGGATACGAAGAGAATTAGGGTTGTCCTCCGGCGGATATACTGTTTCTTTATGACACAGTGAAGCCAGTCCACTGAAGTCACGATACTTCTCAGCGAGAGAAAATGCAGCGCCAGAGTGGCCATTTCTCCCTGGATGTCCATGAGAACATTATGAGTGATAGGTTAGAAGTCGACATACGCAGCGTTTCGAGCACTTCTGGTCGAAGCATGTCGAACTTTTTGGACAATTCTTCATGATCCCGTTGATTACCTGGGTCAGAAGCTGCAACTGAACTATGTGTCAAGCATGTCAGTTTGTTAGAAATGAGAACACAATTTGCGCGTCGTACCTTCCAAGCCAGTCTAGTCGTTCCTGAATGCATGCAAAGAGAACGGCCGCGAGTTCAGGTAGTTGTGAGCTAGGTTTCGAGTCGTTTTTTGCAAGATTGGATGCCTCTACAGCTTTCGTAGTTGCATCAAAAAGACTCAACACCACGTCGATGACCGCAGGTTTGCTGCTCCACGGCCGAACCATAGGCAGCTCTATGCCGTACACTTGCAAATTGTACTCTCTGTAATCGAAAGCAGAATTAATAGCAGTCTATTACAGTGTCAATAGATAGAACACTGATATACACAAATAAAAAGCATACCAGGATTATACGGTTCGCCTCCGGTAAAAATTCAATGATGTCTCGTTGGGTAATACGAGCGGCATGAGTTGCAGCCTCAGCAACTTTTCGAATTAAGCGACCGATGTCTGCTACGCGAAGACGGAAAAAGGCACGAATAACATCCTCATGATGGCCTTGATTAATTTCTTGCATATATGCATGAACCGCATCATTGAGAATGCTATGAGTGGGATTTGTTCTAAAAAACATGAGCATTTCCTTCTCGAGTAGATCATAAGCGCTTACGCCAAAAGCTCATTGTGCCTCGTCCACAGCTGAAAACACGCGAAAAGCTTCTCCGCATCAGTTGCAAGCTTTTGTCGGCACTGCTGTGAAATCTGCAGAATGTTAGCCAGTACTCAACGAAGGCGAAAAAAAATTACTTTGGAAAGAGCAGCGTTGTCGTTGATAAAACGTATCAGCCAACTCAATCGTTCTTTCCTTTCAGTCAACTGCGTGGTCAAGTCATGATTTTTCTGGATTATCTCGGGGTCTTAATATTGTCAGCAAATGTGCAAGGATAACGGTAGGCAAAGATTACCTGACTCTAACACCGCCTGACTAAGTTGCTCTGCGCCTTGCATCAGACTTTGCTCATCCAAATCGGGTGGCAGGCTAAAATGAAGGGGGTTCTGCAAAGCCGGGTTTAGTGAATGATGTTTGCACAACGAAAGACCTCACATCCGGCAAACCACTGAACAGGATTGCTTGCGTCATGGCTGATTTGACAAGCTTGGATTCGCCGTTTCTATACATAAAATGAGAGGCAATTGCATGTAAAATATTCATGCCAACTTACTCAATTTCATAAGCCATGATAGCACTCAAGTTTAGAGTCACTCTCATCATTGTGCCTGCTGTTAGAACCACCACAGGGCCCCCATCTTGTGTCACGCCAACACCGAGAGTCCTGTCTACTGATGACTTGAGCTCAATACGGCTACGATAGTTCACATCTGAAGGATCTGTCAAAACGGGTCATTTGAAATGGTTTGTCCAGCACACCTCGTGAGCACAATGCAACAGCATTGCCAAATTGTATGCAGACCAAGGCGCCATCGAGGGCCATTTTTATTCGAGGATGCATAGGCGCAGCGTTATCCGTCAATGTCTGTCAGATGTTACGTGTGAGAGGAGCAAAAGGACAAGTGAATTAAACTTGACCTACACTTTCATAAGGCACACTCCGTACAGCGCCAACGGTAAAGGTGTTGTTTTCTTGAAACGCAAGGAAAGCCAAAGCATATACTCTTCGGACGTTCCTGCCATCCAGTACCATGGCCATCTCATCCTCAGTGGCAGCGTAAGACATCAATACCGCAAATGTTTGGCTGTGAAGACGATCAGCATTTCTTAGTTACAAAAAAAAATCTTTCGCTCACTTATCGACAGCTAGGTCCAGGAGTTCCAAGTCGAGCTTCTGGTCATCGGCGTCAACACGAGGCCCAAAGGTTTTCCTAAGAGCCGCTGACAAAATCCCAAGCATGTCCTCTTCCAATAAGAGCTGTTCCCATCCTTCGGGGCTCATCGACCAACGTTGAAAACGAGTGTCAACTATAGCCCAAACTTCTCTTCCACCTGCTCCAGTCTTTGGCCCCAGTGCAACAGAGCTAATGTTTTTGGAATGGGAGAAGGATGCTCCAGAGGCTGGAGTAGAGGAGAAGAAGGACGGAAGCAATCGAGATAAAGAGAGAGATTGCGAAGGTCGAGAGAAAACATGAGAGCTCAAGTGGTATTTACCTCCCGAAGAAGTAAGGGTCAGACGAAAGAGATTACCAGCTGTGGTGGATACAACGTATGTTTGAGGCTACAAAAAATGATTGAGTTCATTAACATTCGGCGCAGGGATATACCTTACATCTGAACGGATTAGGTTCGTGACGGATTCGCCCAGCGAAAGATCGAGTTGTATCGTAGTATAGCGATCACCACCAGCCAAGCCAATACCAATACTGTCCCAAAATCGAATTACACCATCCGAAGACATCAAAATTAAGCCTGGCTCTCGAGCGCTATTATAAGGAATCAACGCGTGGAAAGGCGCCTGGAGGTGATTTGGGTCTTGCGGGCATGAAAAGATATAACAAGTTGGCGTTCCTCTGAGTGCCTAGGAGTCGTCATAGAATCAAAATTGAACGTAAGGACAGAGGGCGTACCTGAGCATGTTGCCAAACAAAACAGGTTTGGGCAGACGCGACAAGAGCAAAACCAGTCAACGTGTCGATGTCTCCAGTATACACATCTCTAAAGAAGTCTGATAAAAGTGAACAACTAAAAGACGCGTAAAATGAAAATCTTCGTACTGGCATTCTTCAACACCTGCTTCAATTCTACAGGCAGGCTTGCATAGAATGATACAGTGAACTGATCAGACTTTGCGTACAGGGTGTCAGTCGTGACCCTTGAGTTTGGCCTTTCGCTAAATGAAGAGCCTCCTTCGTCGACGTCCATCCCAGAAAAGACAGAATCTTGGTCAGTCGGAGCAGGAGGACGGTTTCGGACTGGAGTGGCTAATCGAGAATTGACTCTTCCTGTTGCATTGCTGGATGCCAAAGCTCGTGGTGAAGTTGCTGCAAGTTTGCTCCGTGTAATTCGCCGTGGTGCAGGCGAAGGCGAAAATGTGGCCATTAGGACGACGCCAATGACAATAATATTTAAGTGAGTTCTTTCAACTGAGCTCTCTAAAGGCTTTGAATCCTCACATATACAAACAACGCAGAACACACTTGAAGAGTTCAAAGCTGGTTGAAGGTTCTTACGAGGAACGTAATGAAGAATACAATAAGAATAGTTGTACAATGCAAAGTAGATATACACTGGTAGGAAAAGGACAGCTGCCAAGTTGTTGCCTAATCAATTATTTGCCACCAGCGGAGAACTTCGTGACACTCTTAGTCCCTTCAGAGATGGCATGTTTTGCAAGCTCTCCAGGGAGAATGAGCCTGACACTGGTTTGAATCTCTCGTGATGAGATAGTAGACTTCTTGGAATAAGACGCGAGCTCTGTCAGCGAAGCGGACATCAGTACAATTTGATGCACGAAGGGAGGCTAGAGACGCACTGGAAGCTTCAGTAGCTATGCGCTCGAAGATATCATTGACGAAAGAGTTGAGGATTGCCATAGCCTTATTGGAGATACCCGTGTCAGGATGCACCTGCTTGAGAACTGCGACGACGTAAGACCTAGTGTTACTTTCTATCCTGTGAGATAGATGACTCACCCTTGTAGATGTATGAACTGTAGGTCTCCTTGCGAACCTTGCGGCGCTTCTTCTTTTCGCCATCAGCGGGTGCAGCAGATTTACTTTTGCTAGCTGTCTTCTTCGCACCCTCAGTTTTCGCTGGTGCTTTGGAGGCAGTGGAGGCAGGAGCTTTGCCAGCGGTCGAAGCAGGCTAAAAAGCATGTAGTTTGGGTGATTTTCCCATAAAATTGTCACTCACTTTAGGTGCCATTGTGATTCAAGTTAGAGCGTAGAGGGTCTGGAATGCGTGCGTCAGCGTCGAGTATGAACCCTGTAACAGATATCTTCGTACATGAAAGCGAGTTGAGGTGGAGATGGTGGGGAGAGGAAGACAAGAAATGCGACTGCGTTGAATCGCGTTCGACCTTTTCTACTAAAGCGCTATTGCGGACCTTCAATTATAGGTCACGTGAATTCAACAAACGCGTCACGATCGCGTCTGTCACATCACGCGTATTAAGATTGATGAGATGCATGAGAGAGTTCTACATTTACAACGCGTATGTATCTACTGACATCTAGTTCTTTAGGTGCGCTACCACCACAAAGACTTGGTACGGATATTCGAAGATGCCTTTCTCTTGATCAATCCATACCTTGTCTTCTCCTTTCTCGGAAATCCTTCGAACATCAGCTTGTACCTGTTCCTTTTCTGCCTGAGGTAGGACAGCGATATAACTCTTGCTTGAAGCACGGTCAACCGTCATTTCAACGGTAGTTTGCAGTGAGTAGGGCCAGATCTTCTCGATTGGCGGCTGGAAAAACTGGCGATACGAAGTAGTGTCAAAGGTTTGTCGCCAGAGATTAAGACGGAACTGTGGAGTCCCTTGCTCATGTTTCTCAATACGGTCTCGAACCTGTGCAACCCAAGGAGCTCGATCCCTATCATACAGGTCAACTTATACGTAAGTTTCGGCCCGTATATGCCACACACCTATCCTCGAGGTTCCAAATGAAGACCACCAAACCTTCGGGCTTCAAAATACGTGCGAATTCAGCAGATGCCTTGTCATAGTCGGGGCACCAATGAAAGGCCTATGAATAACGTCAGTAAAATGTTCGCATTTCAATATAGCAACTATAATACCTGTGCAATTACGACGAGATCCGCCCAGTGCTCGTCCACACCAGTCGTATCGAAAGTGCCATCCTGAATAGTCACCCTTTCGTCCTTTACAGTCTTCTCGAAGACCTCTCGCATTCCGGCGCTAGGTTCGACCGCCTTTATCTGCTTGACATCAGTCGACCATCGTGGATGGGACAGTAAAGCGCGCGTAAAGATTCCTGTTCCAGCCCCAATTCTGAAGCATATTGAGCACGGGGCCTGGAAAGGCACATAGTTGAAATCCATACTCTACAATATTAACATCGGATACGCTCTTGACGGCATCTCGAATATAATCTAGGGAGAAACCTTGGTATGAGGGGCGGCTCCTAAGAGAATCATCAATGTAGCCAAGTCAAGGAATGCTAAATTAAAAGTCACCAACTTATCGTAGTGCTCGTTTGTGCCTTGGCCGAATCCAGTTTGAGCAGTAGCATGTACAGACATTGGTGATGTGTGTTCAATATGTAAGTGGGATAGATAATTAAACGATAAAAGATGATGCTTTTATAACCTGAAGCTTGAGTCAGATGGGAATTCGAAGTGATCCCCAATGATCGTCCGAAATGCCGAAATGTTAGCCCATCGAAGTGGGGTATGCTTGAAGAGACAGGAATGTCGTCAGACTTGAAAAACATACCATACCGTCGGCTGCGGGACGGACTGATCGCTACCTCGGCACTTTCGGAACGTTAGTAACGTTAGTTGGCCTTGAACTTTGCTAATACGTCGCTCCACGACGCTGCGTTGACCCTCTAGAGATTGGAAATGCTAGGTCAAGAGCTTACAATCCAGGACCATGATGGGAAAATCATAATACTCACGCGCGAAGACACTGCGTTGAGAATCAAGCTCGGTATTTTATACCATTCGTATATTCTTCTAACAGCTACCTAACTCAAATTCAGGTGCAAAGAGCCCCATATCCATTCCCTACCGGCAAATTCTCAATTCCACCTTCAAAGACGATAAAAGTCTTTTGACACTTGCGTACCTTCATCGCAAGAAGCAGACGGGTCCTTTTACGTTGATCAAACTCCAGGGAATTCAGCAGAAGCCTAATACAGACTTCGTGGCTCAATGGGTCGAATCCCTCATGACGCATATTTATGAAGGTTCGCTCTTCAGTGTTCCTTCTGCCTGTGTTGATGACTTGAGTTTATTGCAGACTCAGGTGTACAAAGACGGAGGCGACTCAAGATTTTGGTTAATCCTCATGGAGGTGTGGTGCGTTTAGTCCAATCACTATTGATAAACCTTTCTTGAACCATAATCTAGCGCAAAGGCGCTTCTATCTTTGTCAAAACGGTCGAACCAATATTCCTTGCTGCCCAATGCCAGCTGGATATAATTTGTACGACACCAGTTATACTTTTAGATTTTTCGGCTGAAGCCTTCTAGATACAAAACATCAAGGACATGCTTTCGAGATTGCTAAGGACCTTCCATTAAATTATGACGTTGTAGTAACGGTGGCCGGCGATGGGCTCATCCACGAAGTGATGAACGGCTTCGCCCACCATGAAAATCCCAAGAAAGCATTTGGTATACCAATATCACCGATACCTACTGGGTCCGGCAACGGGCTCTCCCTAAATCTTTTGGGTCCTGAGGTGAGTATCCTGCATCCCAGGCAATCCTTCATCTGCCAACCGTCCTTTGCAGCGAGGATTTGACGTGACAGAAGCAGCTTTGAATGTGATCAAGGGTACGCTAGAGCTACCTCCCATATTTCTATGTCAATCGGTTCATTGTATAACAGGAAAACATATGAAGGTTGACGTGTTTTCACTGACTCAAGGCGACAAACGCACAATATCCTTCATGTCTCAAGCTCTTGGACTGATGGCGGATTTGGATATCGGAACGGAGAACCTACGTTGGATGGGAGATACCCGTTTTACGGTGGGGTTACTGCGCGGAGGTGTGTCATCTAGTTGGACGTTGTGTAAGCTGCCGACAACTGCATTTCTACAGTACTTCAGTTCAAGCCATGCCCCGTACAGCTCTCCTACAAGATTGCAGAATCGGATAAGACAAAAATGGCAAATGACGTACGTGAACTACAGGCTCAACGAAAGAGCATACCACAATCTTCAACACATCCTGTCGAAAGTGGTGGACTCCCACCTTTAATGTACCTTCCTGATGACAGGGATGGATGGACAACCTACGATCAACCTATCTTGTATATTTATGCTGGGAAGGGGCCCTTTGTTGGCAGGTATGTTTGAATATCTGACGAAGCCTGTGGATATGTTTGATTTGACCTACTGTCAGAGATTACATGGCTTTCCCTGTCTCTCAGCCAGACGATGGGCTAATCGACGTCATGGCTCAACCACTGGTAAGCCCTAAGTCTTTTTTTCTATCCTCTTCAGGCTATAATGGTCAAGGTCAGTCTTCGCGCACAGAGATTTTATCATCTATGGGAGGTGCTGCCAAAGGAGAGATTTACTGGCAACAGAGCGTAAGAACCTTTTGGCCAGCGTTGACATTCATTCATTTTCTTTGAACAGTTGCATTACGTTAAAGCGCACGCCTATCGGGTGACACCTTTGGCTACGAAAGGTGCTCTAGCCGTCGACGGCGAAATATTTCCCTTCAAAGAGTTCCAGGTAGAGGTCCATCAAAAATTGGCAACTCTCCTTAGCCCATACGGATACTATGCTGCTGATTTCCCGTCACAACAACCAAGTGTCCGGAAGCCCAGTGGTAACAAAGGTAGAAAGGGTAACGAATACTAACTGGTGGACCCTGGTCTAAAGATAATTAGGAATGAATTACATTAACCACCTTAATATCCGCGCCATATATATCCTTCGCTTTGCTTTGCTTTGCTTTTCTCGAGCTTTCGAGTTTCCTCAGAGTTTCTAGCTTGTTGTAGTTATTGTCACGTGTATTCCTCATGACTTGCGTAACAATGGTCTTAGCTTTTCCTCATCGCCCATAACCTACTTGGATTCAATAGAGGTGCACGGAATGCCTAAATTATCCCGATAGTAAGGGGGTTTCAATTCTTGGGGGTTGTGCTTGTGTCTCAAACCGGATATAGCGAACTAGAACGCGAGGCCAATATTGCCAGGAATCGCGCTCTTTTGGAACAGCTCGAACTAAAGCAAGCAGTCGCGGGACTCGGAATCTCACCATCTGCCTCGAAGCCAGAAAAGAAAGCCCAACTAGTTCAGCCAAAAAAACGCGTCAAGAAAGAAACAGCCCATGTTGAAGCACCGCGACGACAATCCTCCAGGTTGAAGAGGGCAGCCATTGACCTCGATGAAAGTCCTTCAAAACGCCAAAAGCGAGAGGTATGATTACCGTCAATGAATCACCTCACATTATATGACGCGTATTGCAGGCCGAATTAGAGGTTCTACGAGCTCAAGAAGCTGAAGCACGGTTAGAGGCTGAAGAGCGTGCTAGGATAGCAAATCGACCCCGTCGACACGATCTTGACATTGCCACACTCATAGGAGAGGAGGATCTAGGGGATATTCCACTATTGACTTCGATCCTACAAGATGTTCTCAAGACCTCGCACTCCAGACGTGTCGCTGAGCCTGAAGCATTTACGGGCGGCGATAAAAGGGAAGAGGCTGACGTCGCTGACCTTCGTGAACGTCTTCAGGCACTTAAGATTGTATCTCGTGCCAAAGTCACTCAGGACAGGGTGTACAGCGCGGCATATCACCCAGAAATCACGAAAGACCTCTTGTTTTTTGGAGGTGTGTATCTACTCATTTTCGCTTCTTGCATGCGTTTCGTATGTTCTTTAGATAAGCACGGACAACTTGGAATTTGGGATGCCAGAGCACCACCTGAGGATATGGCAGACGAGGATGGAGAAACTGTAACCGATGAAAATGCTGAAGGTGGAAAGTACTGGCGTTTGCAGGTACACTGGCCCGCAACTTCAAAGTCCTCAATCAGTTGCGTCAAAATGGACCCCATTAATTCCCATCGGGTATGTTACCACCAGGGATTTACAATGCCTCATGTTCATTATTACCTATCAGGTTTATACTAGCTCTTACGACTGCAGTGTGCGAAGTCTATCGTTCGAGACAGGAATATCACAGCAAGTCTATGCCACTGAGGATGGCGCCCTCATTTCCAGCATCGATCTTATGCCGACAGGAAATGAAATGTGGATATCAGACAGCCTTGGTGGTGTAACGCATATAGATATGCGCGAATCCAAGCACAAGACACGATGGTACGGACTTTCAGAACAGAAAATCGGGTGTTTAAGTTTGAACCCCGCACGTCCGAATTTTCTGTTAACTGCGAGCAACAATCGATTATTAAAGTGTGTGCCGTCTCCTTTTTGCGTTGGTACGATATTGATGGTATGCAGGGTCTGGGACACCAGGAAGCTCGCAGCAATCGGGGTAGAACTCTCCGACGCTGCAACGCAATCAACAGGACTAGAGTTTGGGACTGAAACGATGAACAAATGGATTGGCACGACCCCTGGAAAGGGATCGGTACGTGCTGAATGGCGGCATGATAAGTCTGTCAGTTCAGCTTACTGGGATCCACGGGGGCGATCAATAGTAAGTACAAGTTATGATGACAAGTTGCGGTGTAAGCCCTCTGGTTTTTTTAGTTCAAAACTATCTTTTGAGCCTTTTACAGTGTGGGAGATACCATCCGAGAGATTCGCGAGTTCCGGGCCCTTCCCATCTTCACGACCATTTAGTCAACTATCGCACAATTGCCAAACGGTCTGTCGCGTCATATATAGTACTGCATCAGCCGCTCACACTGCCAAATGCCAGGGTAAATGGTTGACAATTCTCAAGGCACAATGGTCTCCAAATCCTGATGTGTATCCTCACTTTACGGTTCGTGCTTCCAGATGTGTCAGCACTTACTTTCTAAAAAAACTAAATGGACAGATCGGGAATATGAATCACTCTCTCGATATCTTCTCCTGCAAAGTATTTGTACTCGTTGGCTGAAACTCGCTGATCGCTAAGTTATGCTATTTTTTCAGGGAAATCTTGTTGCCAGACTCAGTGACAAGGAAAAGTACGTAAAACTTTTCAAGACCTTGGTAGTGTCCCTGACAGACATGCCTCAGAATTTCTGCTGTTCAGGCTGTCACTTGCTCTCATCCGAATATTGTTGAAAGAGCTGCGAGTGGCAATGCTAGTGGTCGGTGTGTCCTTTGGGCCATCCCAACAGAATGATCTACAAAACATCAAGACAATACACACACCCCAAATAAATTACTCTACATAAAATTACATACAGACAATCAAGCGTAGACGGAATCCCAGTCATCCTCAGTGATTGTACGCGTCTGATCTTCCCTTTCGATTTCCTTGACCACGTCCCACATGTCCTCGTCCTCGTTTGGGTTAGATGGCGGCGCATTAATCATGGTCGTGGGTTCATTGGCACTTTCCAACGCATCTATCTCGGCCCACATGACATCATCTTCATTTGGCATTCCAAGTTCATCGTCATCTACGACGATGGAGGTTGTCTTCTCCTTAAGGTTCGTGGTAGAATTAGAAGATGCTCGTTCCCTCGCTATGCGTTCTTCTTCTTCACGAATGACAGCATCGATGTCAAAGTCATCGTTATCATCTAAATCGGAACCAGAAGATGGTGGTCGTGTTGGCGGCTGGGGGGATGATGAAGCGTAAGCAGCCCCATTCGAAACGGGTGACGACGCGCGCGATGAACCGCTTGGAAGCGTCGGTTCTCCGTCCGCTTTGTTCGTCAGGTCGATGATTTCACTATCGTCTTCAGGCTGTCGACCATGAATATGACCGTGCGCATCATCCCTCCAGACGCTCAAAGCAACCTGTAAGAAGATTCAAATATGAAGGAAAAAGTTGCACCCAGCGCCTTACATGCATACGCTTGGAGCGGCACAATTTTTCGACGCGTTCGACAGTGTCGCGGAAGGTGGTCTTGGGGTACATTTCATGCGTCCAGTATCCGTAAACTTGCATGAGTCTATTCAAGTCTGTAATCTACACTTTTTCATCAACGATGATTAAAAGCAAAAACGAGGAAGCGAACCTCATGGCCCTTTCCTTTGGTCTTGAAATTCTTGACGTTCTTGATTAGTTTGGGAAAACCACTGGTGCCCAACAAGCGCCCTTCATCCAATCGCATAGGTTTTCTTCTTTCCGCTTTCCCATCTTTCCCCTTTTCTGCTCCCTTTTTTTTGGATGTCTGGCCGTCATCTGGCATATCTCTCTGGGGAGAACTGCTCATTATGGCGTGTGGAGTCGAGCTCGGCATAGCAGATTTTCTGTGACGCGCTTCGGCTTCGCGTGTAAGAGCCTCTGTATTTATATTTGAGGTCAACGGTTTGATGGTGAATGGGTCGTCTTCATCCTCCACTTCTGCAAACATGGCATCAATGTCGACGTCAATGTCTGGTACTTGCTGCGAGGGAGGTTTGGACGCATTTTCGTCGTCTGAGTCTGCAAGAAACAGAGGCTCATGTGATGCAGTGGATGGGTCTGAAGCAGGATTGGAGTCGATAGAGTCGTCCCAGATGTCTTCTAATAAGACCATTGCCACGCGTTGTTGTTCCTTGTTTATGCGACGCGATAAATCTTTGCGATGTCTACACGTGACCGATCATTTCATGGCTACCACCAGCGTTCCTGATGTTCAGGATGGCATTGACTATTGGACAACCCAACCAGCCACGTACGATGGTGTCCTAGGTAAGTGCTCAGTTAAATCTAGTGTTTCTTTTCTAAACTGGGTCTAGGTGGTTTCGGCACAGGGGTGTGTACATTTTCCAGGTCTCCATGAGATAAGATTTTAATATGTTTTCAAATTAAAAGACTCTACCTCGAATAGATGCCCTTGGCTCTCGGCTCTTCTTGCTCAATCTTTTCCCAGAACTTTCGACCGTTCCATCTGCATTCAAACCACTCCAGCCCAAGCTTCCACAAAGAACACGGGCACTCGATGTTGGTGCCGGCGTTGGTCGCGTAACATCAGATGTCCTTCTCCATCTAGTGTCAGATGTTGTGCTCCTCGAGCCAGTGGAGCCTTTTGTTCAAGAAGCTCTTGCTAGATGCCGTGCAAGTGCCCGCACTGATTCTCACCAGCGGGGGCAGCGTCCATGGAAAGGTATCGCGGATGGTTCCAAGAGTGTCACGATATTGCAAGACACATTGCAGAATTTCGACCCAATGAACCCCCATCGTGCTACCTTTTTAGATCGCATTGGGTATCAGCCTCCGCGGCCGTTGGACGACATTAATATGGGCTTCGATGTTATCTGGTGCCAGTGGTGTTTAGGCCATCTCAGCGATTCAGACCTTGTTGCCTTCTTTCAGCGGAGCCACGCCGCTTTAAAGGACCAGGGACATGGCCGAAGTCTCATTGTGGTGAAAGAAAACCTCTGTCAGGACATGGCAGACGGTTCAGCACGCACGGTTTTCGATGAAGAAGATTCTAGTTTGACCAGGTCCGTTCATTTTGCAAGACAAATCTCGCTCTATGGTTGACAGTATACAGGTCAGACATGGCCTGGAAGGCCACTTTTAAACAGGCTGGTCTACGGCTTGTTGCAGAACAGGTACAAGAAGGTTTACCTGAAGGACTATATGTCGTCAAAATGTCAGCTTTTCCACTCAAGAGTTTTTGAAAAAAGTCATTGACATCCTCGTTGCACTAGGTACGGTCTTCGATAAAAAGGTCAAGGTTACAAGTCGTAAGCATTACTAAACTGGATAGAAATACAAAAATTCCCAAAATGCGTTCCAGGGGGAAGATACAGAATCTAAAGGAAGAAACCTGGAAAAGGGAAAAGATGAAAGAACGGCCTCGCGTTCAGTCCCGCAGCCCGGCCTCAGTCTTCACTTGGTTGGCAGACAAGGCTTGGTTTATATGATTTCTGCGCAGTTCACGCAATGAAATCCGTTCTTTCAGCGAAGGGAATAAAGAGCGAACGGTTGAGTCTAAGATGGGCCAATTTTCGTCGGATGTGGCACCCGAAAGCGTCTTGAGCTGCATCTGAAGCGACCTCCGATGGAACGTTAGTTGATGTGGGTGCTGATGCATATTTTGAGCGGGCTTCTCAGCTGCCTCTGCCGCTGCAGTGTAATGAGCGAGGAGGGGAGAAGTGGAAGCGTAGAACTGCTCTAGGCGACGAGAAAAGACTTCCTAATGAAACGGAAAACCGACATTAGAAGTCGAAAGAGCTGGGATAATTGGAGACTTACAGGATTGTCGTCTGGACGCTTGGTCAAGGGCTCTCCTGTTAGGTCATCATACCCCTCGACTTTGGGGCGATTATATGACATGTTATACACGCGCCCAGAGGGAAGGTGGACCCAACGATCAGAGATGCGGCTCAATATGATATCATCCGGGACGTCTATGTTGACAATGAGGGTAAGGGGAGTATGTTTTTTCCTGTGAGAATGTTGTCAAGCAGGGACGGTCGTGTGACCCGAAATGAATCTTACTGAAGATGGTGGTCTAATAATTCAGCTTGCCCGAGAGTGCGAGGGAATCCATCTAGGATCCAGTGCTGAACAAGGGCAGACTTAGCACAGGAAGACAAGACCTAGGGAGGATGAATGGATATATTCACCTTGTTTTGAAGAGCATCTAATTTGCTTGTGACAACCTTCAACATGACCTCGTCAGAGATCAGATCTCCACGAGCGACTGTCTCCTCTGCTTCGCGTCCAACCTCCGTTCCCTCAGCAATGTGTTGTCGAAGAAGGTCGCCAGTGGACAATGATAAGATTTCGTACTTGTTCACCAGGCGTCCTGCCAAGGTGCCCTTGCCAGCTCCTGGTTTCCCAAACATGAGCATGCGCAGGAAGCGGCTCTGGTCGTGCTCGTGATCATCATTAGATGACTTGGTGTTGAGGAAAAATGGAAGGGCTCTCTGAGAAGGAACAGAGTAACTGATGGCACGAGAAAAGGGCTTTTGCACGGTGTTGATGGTTGTGCGTGAACACGCTCGAAGGGAGAGCATGGGGGGACAGGAGGGAGGGAGGAGGCGAAGGAGATTATAAAGGAAGGAGGGAATGGATTACAAGTCGTTCCACCTGAGACCGACTGATAATGAATCCAAATATTTTTTGGGGATTACCCCTAAGCACTTTTCTAAGCGAGCAACAATTCCTGACTCAGACTCTGTCAAACTCACGAATGGCGCAATGCATCAATAATCTTGGCCCTAGATGTAAGATTCGTACTGGTATTATAATATGCTACTACATAGTCTATACATGTTCAGCGTGGATATTTCAAAAAACTCGCGTTCTCAGGTCGAACAGCGGGTGTGAATAATTCAGTTTTTCAAGTTACACTCGATAATGATCGTCAAGCCTCAAGGTGCCCCACTTTGGGTTCCTTGCTAGTATGCTTGGCCCAGCCGATAAGTTCCCGCATACGTTGCACTCCAACAATGCCACAGACAGGGTTACTTGAATCGAGCACTGAACAAACAGCCGCCGCCACATGATCAACGTGAATTGGTGGGATGGTAAGAGCATTGGCAATCGAGTCTAGTGCTGATGTCGATTTGGTGTCATGTGAAAAGATTGCACCGATATGGCGTAGGACACTTGACGGAGACGGCAATGCAGGGGGTATTTTCGCATGCACATTGGATGAGAGGTCAAGAAGCACAGCAGGTGGTGTTGTCAGAGGTCGATGATGAGCGTGATAAACCAAGCCTTGCGAAAAACCAATCAATCGGGGACTTGTGGCAATGTACAGAATCACGCACTAGGACGGATGTATACTCCACGATATTGAGGTCTTCCGTCCAACAGAGCGTCGATACCTTGCTCAGCCTCTCTTTTGGTTTCAATGTATCGTGCAGGTATAATGGGACGGAATATGTCCTCGGCTGAGATGTACACAAATGGGCGAGGGGCGTTGTGAAGGCTTGCATCAGAAGACGAGGCGACAAATGCCTCGCAGACGCGTAAAGCTGCAAAAGGAACAGTTATAAAAAGATAGAGGCACAAGTAGTATAACACACCTGTATCACGGTTCATAACGTCATAACTCCCTCTGCGTGAAATATCCGTCGATTTCTCAAGAGGGTTTCCGTTATCTCCAAGTATGCCCTTGGGTAGAATCCCAACAAGACCAAGTATGTCGCCTCGTTTGAGATACTTTTTGTAGGTGCTATCTTCAATGAGAGTGCCTAGTGTGTGCACTACGCCATCAACCTGCGGGAAAAGGTGTGCAAACGTCTCTGGATGAAGTGCGTCACCCTTCTGCCAATCTACCTAACTCAAAAACTGAGCAACGCTATAAATTCGATAGAATGAAACTTTGAAGCACACTTTCGACACCCAGGCAGGTTCATGACCTTTTGCTGTTCGGAACGGAAGCCCAGACGAACTAGATGAATTGGTTGCATGCCCTATCCATCCCTTTAACAAATAGTCCGTACCTGACACTCGTTACTTGTATGCCTTTGGCCAACGCTGCCTTGCAGATTGCAGATCCTAATGTATGCGTCATAAGCCTAACTTCTCAAGACATTCATACAGGTTATATCCCACCTATGAAACCATTTCCTCCGACCACAAGGATCCTTCGCACAGCTGGGTTCATTAGTGATCACGGCAAAACAAGAATGAAGGTCAGTCCTGACGATGTCCAAGTCGCGACGCGCGCAACCTTTCAGACCGTGAGAATTAGACAATGCAATAAATTCTCGAAACATTCTTTTACAGTTGCAAAGTTCTTATTCAATACAGCTATTTTCTTTCGGGATATAGATACAATGAAAAGCTATACTACGCATCAACGAAGTAGGGCTGCCCAGAGCACCAGGTAAAAGAGGTCGAATCAATCGACATGATGTAGTACGAAGGAAAAAATAGAGGCTTTATGACATGACAAATGAACGGACCCCGGTCGAGTAGCCATCGCATCAGAAGAAACTAGCTCCTGGTTACAGATAAGCAATGCTCGAGCCGCTCAGTGTATCATGTCGCCCCTCAAACGAGAGCTAGTCTCGTATGCGTAAGAACAGCATCAAGGCGGCTGTCAAATACTGGATGTCAACCAGTTTAGACGAACGACCAGGTGACTAGCAGGGTCAATGAGCGAGGAAAGCCATTAAGCAGGTCTTGAAACTTACTTGGAACCTCGCCCTCCTCTTCAGTTGCAATTTGCGTAAACGCGCCAACAGAGAGATCAATGGAGTTCGAGTTTTCGCAGGTAGGGCAAGCATCTGCGATGGTGACAGTTACAGTCTAAAAATATTGTAAGCCAAAAGTCTTGCGCTTTTGATCAAGACACTTCTACTAACCTTTCCATTGTTAGTGTTGGTGATCTTGACTTGGTCTCCACAGAGTGGGGAGACTGCGTTTAAGTTGCCATAGCGGTCCTTGTCTGTGGGGATCTGTTCAGCAAGATTGCACCTGAACTAGATGATGACAACTTACCAATAGCAGCAATGAGGGCGGAATCCGAGTGCACGGTACCGCAGGCACCGGCAACGCCATTCTGGTAGAAGAAGGTTGCACTGAACAAAAATTAGGAAAAAGGTTTGGAGTACGAAACAACAAGACTTACACGCCACCAGAGTTGACAGAGCTGGAGGCCGCGGAAATGGTGGATGTAGCCTTGGCGGAGGAAGTTGTCGAAGAAGCCTTGGAAGTAGTGGAAGTTTTGGCCTTGGTGGTGGTTGGCTCTACGGAGGTGGACGCCTTGGTGGTAAGTACGACGGCGGCCACAGGGGTGGAAGTAGGGGTGGAGGTAGAGGTAGAGGTAGGGATGTCGGTGGTCTCTTCGTCGCCGTCATCTTCTTCACAGTCATCGCCCTCGTCGTCTTCAGAGGCTGTAGGTGTAGGTGTCACTGCCGAAGAGGTAGCGGATGCAGAGGAAGAGGCAGAGGCAGAGAGGCATTGGGATGGAAGGGTAGTAGCAGCGGTCTGGTTAGCCTGTGAAATGTTGGACTTAGAATGCATGTAGCCCTAGACAAACAGATGAACGCACGAGGAGAGGATGGCAGCATTGGTCAAAGAATGCAGTGTTGTGCTTGCTGCTGCAGCCGATGGCGAGATACCTGGTGTGATAGGTATCATAAGGCTGTGGTTTAATCAGACACACGAAGTACAAGCAGAATGGACAGGAGCTACCTCGAGACGACTGGTATCCCAGCCAGCTGGAGGAGTAGCTCTGGGAACAACGAGCGCAGATGCAGAAGAAACAGCAGAGATGGCGAGTGCGAAAGAAGCGAGAGAGAACATGATGAATGAGTGAACTGGTGGTGTTGAATGGAGTGACCGTATTTATAAAGAGAGACTGCAAGCCTAGGATTCCCAATAAGAGAGATGGGTTTGAGTGAAATGAGCGCGGACGTACCGTCAAGAAAGCAAAGAAGGGCGAGGACAAAGAAAGGCTAAGTGTATGGACCGAGGGCTTCTTCATTCTTCACCGAGAGCCTTATATAGTCCAAAGGCAGGTCCAGGGCATAGTCTCACGCTTGAAAAACTCGGTCAGGGTCCTTCCAACTCGGGATGGCTTGTCCTATTCGTTTATGCCGATCGTTCATTTTTCTCGGCCCATTGTCAGTGTCAATTGGTTGTCATTGTTGCCAGGTAGTACTGTAACGCCCAGTGCCGCAAGACAAATGAATGGCGGCATAAGCATCCGCATCCGTAAATCAAGTCTCCGTGCTTGGAGGAAAATTGTTGGAGAATTTAATCATTCAAGCTGCGCACCGTTCGTTGGCAATCGTTTTATTTTAGTTTCCGTAGGTGGTTGTTTGGCAATTCCTTCCGAGTGCACAAACATCGGCAAACGCCAGTGCGACGCTGTGCTCATCGTCGAACACCACTTTCACGTTGACGAACGAAATGAGTATGTGTGCTCTCCGTCCCACAAAACGTCTTTCTAACTGTCTTCCTTATAGCTGACTACAATCAAAATCCCTTTGCTTCTACACATTCACTTGACACGAACCCTTTTGACGACCCACCAACCCATTCTCAATATCAGTCTCAACCTAGTGCTGCGGAAGCTCGTAGGCTAGAAGAAATTCGCCGTCGGGAAGCCGACCTCGAACGACGTGAGCAAGAGCTCAATACAAAAGCCGACAACCTCCGCCGCCATGGCAGGGCAAATTGGCCGTTTTGTTAGTCCTGTTTCCACACTTTATCCTAATTCCTGGCAGATTTAAATTCTATCTGTCACTTGCCTAGTTTTCCCCCTCATCTTCCATTCCATTAAGGATGAGATTCCCGAGGCTTCACAACCGCTGATTACCCGCCTGTATCAACTGTGGTTGGTCCTCCTCGTAACTTTGATCATCAACATGGTGGCCTGTATCTTTATCATGCTTGCCGGAGCAGAGGAAGGTGGAAGGGACCTCGGCGCAAGTATTGGGTGAGCCCTTTTGGAAGTTTTTGGACTTTGCCTGGCCACTGACTAGGCCTAGCTACCTCTTCGTGATTTCAGTATTGTCGTTCCTCCTATGGTACCGGTAAGTAAACATTGTTGAATGTTACAGCCTCACCCAACCTTGTTTGAAAGTCCCATATACAACGGATACATGAAGGTAATAATGATGTGTCTCCTGAATGCATAATGGCCAGCGCTGACAGCTTATGACAGGAGCAATCGTTATACTACTGTACGAGTTGATATCCGTAACACATGCACAAAGACTCACCCCCTTGATCAGATATCTACTTCCTGTTCTGTGGATTCCATCTTCTCTTTAGTCTCTATATGTAAGCCCACTCTAAGCTCCCCTAACGGCTTCTCATTACTATCAACGCCACGCAGGATTATTGGAGTTCCAAGGTATGTTCCTACGCTGTCCGAGGTAGAAGATTGTGCTTATCTCACTCCAAGTACTGGTGCTGCCGGTCTCATCCGGACCATTCAAATGTTCGTCAAGCACTACTGGGTAGCGGCTATCCTCGGCCTGGTCGCCACGGTGGGCTGGATAGTTCAGGGCCTGGGCAACGCATATTACTATCGCGAGGTGGGCCTAGATTGTCTCTTGTTGTTTTCCGTAAACTGATGAATTGCGTAGATCTATAGGCATCACACTGCCGCAGGACATACTATGGAAAAGGTAAGAATAAGGAATGCATTGTCTTGACTACTGTTCTAACATACCCCAGGCTAAGACGGAGCTGGCAACGCATGGTGCCAAGGCGTACTTTACACGAGGATGATTGTTGTATTTTCGTTATTATTCTGTTATTGCCATAATACCACCTTGTGTTGTTATTACAAGAATGCGGAGTTTGAAAAATGAAATAATAGAAAGAGGTGATGACAGTTGTTCTGATACTCAGACTCCCAAAAGCCAAAAACATAAAAAAAGTAAATCTAAAGCCAGCAGTTGCGTTGTTGTCACTTCTTGTACGTCAAGCGTCTTGCTTTCGTTCATTATCCATGCTCAACACATTCCAGCTTCAAAAAAAAAGTCACATAAAACAGTAACGACCCCCAAAAAACTATCGAAAATCTTGTAAAATGTCTTCTCCTCAGCCAGAGCAAGAGGTAGCCCCTCAAGTCCCTCCTCCGGCTCCCTACAACCCCCCTCAGAGCTCTATCGCCTCTGCACCCTCTGCTTCCCTCTATGTTGGTGAACTCGATCCCTCTGTCACAGAGGCTATGCTTTTTGAGATCTTCAACATGATTGGTCCCGTAGCAAGGCATGTATCCTCAATTCTCTTTTTTTGCTCCACTTATTAACTCTTATCTCTAGCATTCGTGTTTGCCGTGATGCTGTCACTCGTCGCTCCCTCGGATATGCCTATATTAACTATCTCAACGCTAGCGATGGTGAGATCTTTTTTACATCTCTCATAGCCTTCCTAATACCTCAACTAGGAGAGCGTGCTCTCGAACAACTTAATTACTCGCTGATCAAAAACCGCGCATGGTGAGCATGGTCGGCCATTCGTGTTCTCTTTCTGATTCCATGCCTTTTTTTCAGCCGGATCATGTGGTCTCAGCGTGATCCCGCCCTCCGCAAGACCGGTCAGGGCAACATTTTCATCAAAAACTTGGATGAAGCTATTGATAACAAGGTTCTTCTTTTCTGCATTCATTTTATGTCTGACTCACCTCCTCTCAGGCTCTTCATGATACTTTCGCTGCGTTCGGTAACGTCCTGTCATGCAAGGTCGCAACGGATGAGCAAGGACGTTCCAAGGGCTATGGATTTGTTCACTATGAAACCGCCGAAGCCGCCGACCAAGCTATCAAAGCAGTCAATGGAATGTTGCTTAACGATAAGAAGGTCTACGTGGGTCTCCACATCTCTCGCAAGGTCAGAAGCATTGCAAGAAGGATCTCTATGGTGCATTAATATTTTCATCAGGAGCGCCAATCCAAACTCGATGAAATCAAGGCTCAATTCACCAATCTTTATGTTAAAAACCTTGATGTTGAAGTGACTCAAGAAGAGTTCGAAAATCTCTTTGCCAAATATGGCGCAGTCACCTCTGCCGTCATTACTGTTGGCGACGATGGCAAAAGCAAGGGTTTCGGCTTCGTAAACTTCGAGAACCACGACGATGCTCAGAAAGCTGTCGACGAACTGAACGATTCCGATTTCCGTGGAAAGAAGCTCTTTGTCTCGCGCGCTCAGAAGAAGAGCGAGCGTGAGGAGGAGTTGCGCAAGTCATATGAGCAGGCGAAAATGGAGAAAATGAACAAATACCAAGGCGTAAACCTCTACATCAAAAACCTTGAGGACGATGTTGACGACGATAAACTTCGCGCCGAATTCGAACCCTTCGGTACCGTCACGAGCTCTAAAGTCATGCGGGATGAGAAGGGCGCCTCCAAGGGCTTTGGCTTCGTATGCTTCTCCTCCCCAGATGAGGCTACCAAAGCAGTTGCGGAGATGAACAACAAAATGATCGGATCCAAGCCCCTCTATGTCTCTTTGGCTCAGCGCCGTGAGGTTCGCAGGCAACAGCTTGAGAGCCAGATCAACCAACGCAACCAAATTCGCGCTCAGCAAGCTGCCGTCGCTGGCATGCCTGGTGGTTACATCAACGGTCCCATGTACTATCCTCCTCCTGGCCCCGGATTCCCCCAAGGCCGCGGAATGATGGGTTATCCTCAACCAGGGATGATGCCTCCGCGTGGAGCGCCCCGTTATCCCCCAGGCGGTATGCCGCCCGTGCCCGGATATCCTCAAGGTCCTCCACCCCAAGGGTATGGCATGCCCGGATACCCACCACGCGGCCCTCCCCGCGGCCCTCCCCCTCGTGGTCCTGCCTCTTCTGGACCTGCTCCCAATGCTCAGGTTTCCGGCGCCAACGGCGCGCCTGCTGGACGTGTTCCTGCTCAAACTCAGCAGCCCGCTGAGGTTGCTGCTCCTGCTCCTGCCGCTCCTGCCGCCCCCCAAACGGCACCTGAACCCACCCCCTCAGATGTTCCCACCCTCACCGCTGAGCAGCTGGCCGCTGTCAGCCCAATGGAACAAAAACAGATGCTTGGTGAAGTCATTTATATGAGAATTGTTGGGTACGAAGCCCTTTATCCTCGAGTGACTTTTGCTCATATGTATGTTTTAGCGAACAACCTGAGCTCGCTGGCAAGATCACGGGCATGCTTTTGGAGATGGATAACTCAGAGTTGCTCCATCTCTTGGCTGACACGCAAGCTATGAACAACAAGATTACTGAGGCACTCACTGTTTTGAACGAGTTCAAGCAGGGTCCAGAATAGGCTTTTCTATTCAGTCTTTCCTCTTCTGCAGCTCCCTGACCTTGGGATGATGTTCAGCAGTCGATACCTACTTGCTTGGGGTCGTTCTTGTTTGTATGTAACTTTTTGAATGAATGGATGTGTTGACTCGTGCATGCTGAATGAGAAACTTGTCGGAATGAACGTTCCTCCGTATAAATGTAGCGCAGAACTTGACTAGGGAATCTCTATTTCTTTGCGTGAGAGCGTGAGAACTGATTTGACGTTTCTGGCTGTTTTCAAGCAAGCATGAAGTTGGAGGAAAGGTCAGTTAGTAATTATTAAGTACATGAAATGGGACCTGAGCACATGGATAGCAACCACTGAATACATTGAATTTCAAGCCTTTTCCTACCATTGACCTGGCTCCCGTAGTTCGCTTGCGACACGATTAACGTTAACGTTAAGGACCAGCACTGCTTATTGTCTGAGAATGAAGTGTTTGTGAACAAACGCATGGCGTCACAAATTGGAATTCAACGTTTCAACCACAACAATGTCGGACTCGATAGAGATGGAGGACTTTACTGCAAAGCCCCCGCCTAGAGACCCGCCTAGAGATTCTGGAACTTCTCAAACGGCGTACCCTATGGATAATGTAACTTCTGCTTGGAGCTGGGCAGCCGCTTCCTTGTGCGTCAGTCTACCAACCCGGATATCCAATCCCATAGCCTTCTAATTAATCGCTTTACTACACATAGATTGCTTTTTTTAGCCAGTTGCCTCACTGTGTTTCCTAACCTGCTGCTTTTCCTGTCAGAAACCTCTCTGGACCGGCGGGCAGCATTGACACCCTTGGAATCGTTTCTTGCCACTCATTTTGGAATATGGCTGGCTGCAATTGCTGTCGCCATAGTCTTAAACGTAAGACACTGTCTCTAGCCTTGCCCAACTACTTACCCATGTTGTCTGCATCCCATTCAACCCCATCCCTTTTTCTCTTAGATTCCATCAACACCTAACCTCCAGGAGTTGCAACACCCATCCACTGCTTTGGCAACACATCCTCTCCTCTCTTCTATCACCATAGCTGCCACACTAACAGCATTTTTGTCCTACAATACTCAAACTGTTGGGGCTTTAGCTTCCCTGGTTTTCATTGGGTCCCTGATCATTGCTCTGTGGGGACTCTGGGTGGTATTTAAATCATGTTCAATGCAACATTCACCTGTTAACAAAAGGTATAGATCGTATTTGGAGACTCTTCGTCAATATCCAAGAAGACGGGTGCGGACAAACATACATCAGCCTTCATTTTTGGAAACAAAAGTGCCGCTTCTGTGCAGAAAAGAAACTGGAAGAAGGAACAAATGAAGGAATCTAAGTGATTGCAATTTGTTGACGTTCATACTGCATAACCTCAGAGGACAAATTAAATATATTGATCAGTCATGTACGTATAGATTTTAAGATATCTGCGTGTTAACGTCCCATCCCCATCATCTTCATCATATCCGCCATTCCTGGCAAACCACCTCCGCCAAGAGCACCTAATCCACCAAGTCCATTACCCATCGAGGACATCATTCCTGAAAACAATCTTCAATAACTGGAGGGGAAAAGGAGCAGGGATTTCTTACGTTGCATTTCTTCCATATCCAGCTGGTCCCCTCCTTGTCCTTGCATCATGGCTTTCATCATCTCTTGCATACCGCCTCCGCTTCGTAACTGTCGTTGCATTTGCTGAAGCATACCAGGCGGCATCGCCCGCTGAAGGCACGGATCGTAAACATTTATACTTGATATCGAAACTGGGACTCAGCGCACCTGCATAGCTTGGATTTGCGCCGGTGTGGGCATTCCATTAGCACCCCGTCCTTTCCCACCAGCAGCAGCCTGCATTTTCTGTATGGTTGACAGCCTATGGGAAAGGGTGAACGCCTGCACAACCCAAAAATCTGACACATACCATCCATTCTTTCCACCTGCTTGCTTTGCCATATTTGCCATCATCCTGTATTGACATAATAATTCTTCAACTTCTCGCACACTGGTGCCGCTGCCCCGTGCCACTCTTGTCACTCTCCAGGTCAGGCCTATTGGCTTGCCATCCTTTCCGAACTCCATGAAGGGTGAGCCGTCAGAGTCGAGTTCCGCAGCCGTCATGCTATCAGTAATGAAAATCATTCTCTTCATTCTCATGGAACCCTCCTCATCAGAGCCCTGCAGCATATCCTGCGGTAAGCCTGGAATCATGGATGCAATTTTGCTTATTGGTCCCCTAAATTGAACGGGTCAAGAGAGATAGTCACAAGGCTCAAGCCAGACTTACATATTCATCACGGTGGAAATTTGTTCTCTCCAGTCACGAATACTGAGTTTTCCTTCCTCAAGTTTCTTTGCCATCTCTTTTTGTTTATCTGGATTCTGGATAGCGAGATCTTGCATATGCTCCATGAGACCTTGCACATCTCCCAGGCCCAAAAGCTTCGAGATGAAGGGTTGCGGAGAAAACCGATCGAGGTCGTGAAGGTGTTCACCAACACCAAGGAAGATGATAGGGGTTTTGGTGGCAGCAACTCTATTAGCTAGTCAGTTTGGTTTGTTTCAAGACGTCGATCAACCAAGAGTGACATACGCAGATATTGCACCTCCACCCTTGGCGTGGCCATCCATTTTGGTAACAATTATTGCGCCAAAATTTGCACTCTCCTTGAAAGCACGACTTTGTGCCTCTGCAGCTTGACCTAAGATTGGATGAGATATACAGTCGCTGGACAAGGTTGAATCACGTACCAATGCTCGCATCGAGGATTAGAACAGTCATGTTTGGATTGACTGCTTCCCCGATCTGGACCATCTCTTCAAACAATTCTGACTCCTGCTTATGCCTGCCAGATGTATCGACGATGATAACATCGAACCTTTCCTTTTTGAATTTTGCAACACCTTGAGCTGCAATGGTGACGGGGTCCGTTTCTGTGTAAGAGCCAAAGTATGCCACCTTCGCCTTCGTGGCGGATTGTCGAGTCTGGTCGAAAGCACCTGCACGAAAAGTATCCGCGCAAACGATCGCAGATTTAAAACCTCGCTTTTGGTAGTAAACAGCAAGCTTAGTGCATGTGGTAGTTTTTCCGTTTCCCTAACATCTAACTTGAGAAGAAAGGCAAAGACGAAGAGCGATGACATACTTGTAGACCAACAGCCATGATCACATTAACCTGACCTTTCTTGGGCTTGAATGGTTCAACGCCTGGATCAACCAGATGGACGAGTTCATCGAAAACAGCCTTGAAGAAGTTTGTGAGCGAAGGAGTGTGAAATGACGAATGCCTCTCCTACTTTCTGAATAAGATGTTTCCGGTTCGTTTCTTTCCCTTTTTCGAGTGCACTCGCTTCCAGTGACGCCTTGACCTTCGCCTTGACCTTTTGCCTCAGCGATGCTACTAGCTTCACATTAACATCAGATTCCAGTAATGCCGCTGTGATTTCCTTGAGCGTTGCATCCAAAACCTTGGAGGAGAATTATGAAGATTTCGAAAGCGGAGTTATGCAGCAACGAACTTTCTCGTCCACAATAGGGGCCCTGTTGAGGGAAGATAGAGCCGCATTGAGTTTGCGACCCAAATCAGCCAAAACCATGGCTGAAGTGGTTGGCGGGGTGAGTGCAAGGCGTGTGAAGTCTGATTTAGCTTAGACGCGCCTATTCACCACTCCGATTATATGGCTCCTAGCGACTCTGAGGATGAAACTCTCGAGGATCTCGAATACGACGGTGAAGATGATCCCGAGGGCGACGCAGAGGAGGAGCCTATGGATGGTGGGCTAGATGATGCTACTGAAGGCGATGAAGTCTGCTGCTCTGCTCGCTCTCACTGGATTTCGTGCTGACTGGTTTCGTTGTCTAGGAATCGGCTTCAGATGACTCTGACGAAGGCTCAGAAGATGAGGATGATGATGAGGACAACGAATCTGATACTTTTGCAGAAACATTGGCAATGGATGTTGACCAGGTTTCTCAGACTGAATTACTCCCTGACAGAAGCCCTTCTCCTACCGGCATCGTTTCCTCCCCAAGGGGTAAGAATATCTGCATTTTTTGTGGCCTAACCTGAGTTTTTGTAGTCACCGCTCACCTTCTTCCTCTTCCGACGGCGCCTCGTTCGCTTTCTCCTGAACAGTTACGCAAGGATGCATTAACTGCACCCATTGGCAATCAAGTTCCTCCAGGATCTTACACCGTCGAAGCTATTTGTGCACTCCAACATCCTGTACCCACTCATGCCCTCGCCTCTTCTTGGTGCATGACCCACCTTCTAACTGGTTCAGACGATGGTTACATTCGCGACTACGACATTTTCTCCGCTGTCAACAGTAAGGTCTTCCTTACAGCTCCTCAGCGACATCACTCTGGTGTTGTAGAAGGGATCATGAAGGCAGGACAATTGCGATTCTGGTGGGAGAATCCAGTTCCCCCAGACAGTTCGAAGCTTAGTACGGTACCTGGCGTGGTAGCAGAACCACCGTCTCTATCTCCCGTTTATAGTCTTGCAATGCACTCAGATGCACTCTGGACTCTCGCCGGAAGTAATGTATGTTTGAGATATTCCTGGCTATCCATCGGTAATGAACATTCTGATCAGGTTGGGCACATCAACCTATTTACTACGCGTCACGATCCGGGGCGAGTCTTTTGCACTATGAGTGGTCATCGTGGACCAGTCTCAGCGCTTTCTATCAGCCATGACGAAAAGGGATTTTTCAGTGCGGGATGGGATGGCGACGCGATCGTGCGCAAATTTTGTTTTCATTTTCATGGCATTATTTATTTAATTGCTCTGGTCTAGCAATGGGATCTCAACAACGGCCAACGTGTGAGGACATTTACAGCTCACGGCGCTCAGCTCGCAGCAATCGCTGTCCGACCCCTTGGTTTAGGGCACTCAGAATCTAATGACACAGCGACACACTCCTCTGATCAGGATATGAACGGGCTCGAGAGTGCCACATTGTCATTTCTTTCAGACCCCCATGCAGGTGATTCAACGAAGGAACCGCCTGAATCAGACGCCAAGTCAGATGCTTCATTCGATCCACTGTTTGACGATGAGCCTGAAGGTCAGATAACAAACGATGCCCCACAGCGACCGCATCAGAAACCAACTTTAAGCTCAATCGCGCCGCCGAAGAACGCGCCACCTTTGCTAGACTCCGTTACTTACTCAGGATATTCGCCTGACGTTCTTATGACTGCTTCAATTGATGGGCAAGTTATTCTCTGGGACCGAAGAATTGAAGCCGCTGGTAATGGTGTTGGAAGGCTTTGGATGAGTGAAAAAACCCCGCCGTGGTGCCTTTCGGTGAATGCTCCATATCCCGTCATCAACACGAATTCTTACAGAGGTGTTTGACAGGCATGTTGGTCTGCTGACGGAGGCCAGATTTATGCTGGAAGGCGTAACGGTACTATCGATGTTTGGGATGTGCGCTTGCTAGGGCGATCTGGGCCTCGCACTACACCAAGGCTTCTGAAGACGCTCAAGAATCCTCCAAGTTCAGGTGTTGTTTCTTGCATTGTAGCATTCCCAGATTGCCGTCATATCGCATGGTATGACTTGCATACGTCATGCATGAGCTTCGTACTGAAAGAAACACAGTGCCTCTGTTGATAATCTGCGACTTTGGAATGTAGCGGAAGCATCGGAGCCAGATTCCTCTGGTAAGGTCAAGACAAGTGTTCAATTCAAGATCATTCCAGGTCATCATGGAGGCATTGTCTCACAAATGCGTGAGTCTAGTTGCAGTGAATTCTACTTTGGCTGTGACGTTTATAAAATTCTAGTTATCGATCCCGGTGCTAGATTCTTGGTGAGCGCCAGTAGTAACCGAGGGTGGCATGGTGACGCGACGCGAACAGTATTTGTACATGACATAAAAAGGGCTCATTGAGCCGGTGTACTATATCTTAGAATTTTGAGAAGAATATATTATGTACTTTACATAATGACTAGTATTTAGCAAAAGAAAACTGTAAGACCAAGGAGATTCCCTAAGACCAGCCTGAGCCCTGCCTCCACCCCGTAGTTCCGGTATTTTGTTGAATCATGGCAGCTCGCGCAGGGTTCATGCCCGGAGGAACTTGAGGAGGAGGTTGAAACGCTGGCGGTCGATGTCCAGGAGTCTGATATCCATACGGAGTGTGAGACGGCATATAACTACCCGGGCCACTGTGAGAGTTAGGAGCCGCAGGTGCGTTGTAAGGGGTGGCGCCACTGTAAGGGTTTGGTGTTCTTCCAACCTGACGAACAGACATGCGACCTGGCGTTGCAGCACCAGTTTGCGGCCGTGCAGGCGTCCTCCCGCCCGCACCAAACGGTGTTTTCCCACCTGCAACAGCATTGGCAATATTTTGAGACTCGTGTAGATGCCTAAAACATTTGAGGTCTCCGTAAGCAAGGAAGGTTGAACTCTGACTGACCTGACTTTGAACGCATCGCACAGCTCTGGGACGCCAACAGCAGCCGCATCGAATAAATAGTACGCTTCAGGCGTCACTCTTACGGGCTGTAAAACGATATCAGTGGTAACAATTAGGAGAGACTTTAAAAACAGACCCAGGTTTGCACATCAGAGTTTTTATTCGCCAAAAAACAAAGATTAAAGTGGCCAGGACGTTTGCGATTCAAAGTGAAGCCGTACATGCTTTTAGCAGGATTAGCAGCAAGGAAATTCTTCAGGAACATATCTAATTAACGAAGATGAGCAAAGTGATAGAAAGGATAGTTGATCCTACTTACGCAAATCGTGTTCTGTACCATGCTTGAATTTTTCGTGCGCCATTAATTCTTCACATTTACGAGCCATTGCCTGTACATGATTGACAATTAACTCATCCAGATCTGCATAACTGTGCGTGCTGTCCACTATTAGTTGCCCAGTGGTCTGCCCCGAAGGATCAGCATTTGGCTCGGTAACATCTAGAAAGACATGATCAATAGAGGTCAAAAAAGCAGTAAGAAATATACCTATATGCTGATATAGTTTGTCATCGACTTTCCATGTCACCGCTAGATGATTTACACCCTTTGAAGAGGGTCGGATGATCACGTCGCCGCGCTGCTGTTTTTCCAAGTAAGCTTCGGCTTGACTGGTGTTGAAGTTATGGAAATTAGGATGCTTGATGACTCGTCTGGTTCTGTCAACCTCTGCCCTCTTTTTCCTAGTCAAAAGCTCGGAATCTTTCTCGTGCCTCGCAAGATCCCAAAAGTTGTCTGTTCGTACACGCCTGAACATTCCATCTCCGGATTGTAAGTCACTTGCCCGCGAAGAAAGCTCCACAAAGGCCGAGTCGTTTTCCACATCAAACTTGAAGTCTAGGACAACACCTGGGATAGTCTGGCCTTTCGCAACAACATCCGTAGCGGACCCGGGAACAGTGTCTGAGAGGTACTCAGGATTGATGACAGCCTCAAGGCCGGAATCGAGGCGAGCATATACAGTCAGACCCTTGGTCCTCGTGACCTGAGCAGATACAATAAGCCCAACACGCAATGTTCTTTGGGTTTCTCCGCTTAGCATCGTGACAACATCCCACGAAGTCGGAAGGCGGAATTTGTCACGAACTTCTGTGTAAGGTCGCATGAGTTCCTCCCGGATCAGATTGAGAGTGTGGCGTTTTTGCTCGTTGTTTGCCTCATACAGGCTGATAGCGAAGTCATCCAGGTTGAGTTCTGAAAGTTTTTTGCCGTTGTCTGCGTCCTTCTGGAGGTCAGTAACCACATTTGATGGATGTGCATCGTGCACATCTTCTTCGTCGAGCTCCAGGGCGTCCGTTGCCATCTTGCGTGCCAATTCATAATCTTCAGGGTGAATACGAGTATCATCGAGAGGATCAGGTGCCATTTCATCATCCAGTCGATTTTTGGAGAGCCTGTTATTAGGATCCTGTGAGATGCGCAAGAAACTGGCTGCATTGAGGAAAATTTTCGTGGTTAGGAGTGATCCTTTAATGAACTGATCACGGTTGACGAGATTACCGCCCTAAATCTCATGATAAGACGGAAAGAAACCAGTGAAGCATAAAAGGTAACAAACCAGAGAGCCTATCTTTTGGACAAGGGCGTGAGCTTTTCGAGGTCCAAGGCCACAAACAAGGGGAAGCAAGTGGCGATAGTAGGGATCAGCAACCGTACGGTTGATATCCACCCCAACTGTATTCGCAACGTCAACAAGTACGCGTTCAAAAGCCAATAGAAGTTTTTCTTGGGGAACCTACATTTGCTGTTAACAAAATGATATAAAAAAATCAAATTATCTTTACCAGATGCTGATCTTCGTCGTCGAAGGCCACGGCAGTGATATCTGAACCCAGCGCCGCGTATTCATTAAGTGGACTTTGCATGTACCTTGCAAGCCCTATGCAGTACTTTGCCGTTGTCGAGAGTAAGCTGAATTCGTCGTTTGCACGTTTGCTATGTTGATAGATGCGAGCAACATCATCGTGAACATATGCGACCGGGATGGCGAATGTTTCACGGTTGGTATCCCCTACACCACCAGCTATGCGTTGCTTGACCAATGTTGATAGTTTGAATGTAGCGACAGAGAATCCCCCAATGACGATAACATTCGGTTTCCTTCGGCGGAGAATATCAAAAAATTCATCCACCATTTCAGGATCAGAGAGGTTATCAACTTTCGAATGCTCACGCATTCGTCCCTCCTCATCGACGAAGACCATAGTGATCGCGTCCTTATGTGGGTCACCTTTACCCCAAGACATTGCAAGGACGGAGGCCGCTAGGTCGCCAGTTGGCGTCTCAGGTGTACGGAAAGGTGCGACATCAATACGCTGAGTCCCAAGGTCAGTAAAGTGACCTGAGGATAGGAATAACATCTTACTTTGCGGAAATGGATAGCGCATCGTGCTGCGAGGAAGTCCTCGACTTCTTCTCTGATGTGTTCACGGGCCCATTTGGCACCAGCAGGAAGAAGGAACTGTTCCACTGTTTCATGTATAACTAGTGAACGTTCTTCATTCCAAGCCCGTGCGGCATCGCTGAAACTGTCAGAAGCAAAAGCCTCATTCAGTTTTCGTTCAAAATCGGATTTAACGTCGGGAGGTAGATGAATGGATATTGCGACCAAATGCTCTGATTCTGCGACGAGAATGTGAAGGAATTGCGAAGAGTCTAGCATAGATCGGATAGGTTTGTTTTGCAGATATTTGAAGCTCTGTGCAAGTTCAGTTCCAATGATAGATAGCTTGAAAACGTGAGACGTACGAAGTAAGGGTGATGCTCGTCTATTTTGGTCACACCTCGTTCAGTGGGCTCTACAGATACACGCGCCTCTTCTTGGAAAACTCTTCTGATGTGGTTTCGGAGCAAAGGATCTTTTCCGAGCTCAGTGGATAGTATAAGTCGAGCACGCCGTAGTAATTCTTCTGGCGGCTGAGCCTTCAAGGGATCAGGATCACTAAACTGCTCTGCGAAGACGACAGGATTCAACTCTTGATCATCAACAAAGTGGAGTCGACCACCGGAAGACATGAAGTTAAGCACGATCTGCTGAGATTGAAGGCCAAATCCCTGTAGAAATTTGAATAAGGAATCGGCTGAAAGAACTCGCGACGTACATCAGCAAGTTTAGACACTACACTCTTCTTCAAAATTTCATAATTCGAAATGCGACTGGGCATTTTACGTTTCTTGACGACCTCTGGCTCTTCATCATCGTGAAACTGGAAGTCCGGTTCTGACTGCTTTTGGTCTTTGTACTTCATGGATAACCACTCTGAGCAGTCCGCAACGACCTCCACGCTTTCAATTTGCGGAGTGATTTCATCCTCGAAGTATAAGTCCTGGACACCCAGTTTTTGGTATAATGATGTCATGGTGGTGCGACGTTCGACCATTGAACGATACTTCTGGCCGAGAGCATAGATGCGCCAAAGTTCGTTAAGACTGATCAGTTCCTGTCGAGACCGAATATCTCGGACATCAAAATGGCGGAGATAGTCTCGTTTGTGGGTCCAAATATAAGGAACTTCGAACTCTTCCACAAAAAGATGGCGCAAAGCAAACGTCACGGCCATAACCAACGCGCCTTTCAAATGCGAGTATTGACCTTCGATTCCGAAAAACTCGGAGGTTTTTTTAGGTGACAGTCGCTGCGTTACCCACATCGCAGCACCTCCAAGATCCGCTTCCGTTAACTGGGTGTGTAAAGAGAGGTTGGAAGAGGGTGACAACGAGGATGTCGCAAGTTGCATGCGCTCTGGAATATCTTGAGCTCGAATTAGGTCATCGTCTTCCGTCAACATTCTCTTCTTGATTTCGGATGGTTCAAATACCTATAATTCAAATGCATTGGAAGAGTTGTCAGCGAATGATTAATGTGATATCACAAGAAGGCATACGTCTTGGTATTTCATCTCGGGTTTGAATCGCTCCTCTTCATACTGAACTTCATCATCTCCTTCTAAAGCCCAGTCATACTCATGCCCATCACCGAACACGTCGTGTATTTCGTCCCATGCACTGTAAAGTTGCTATTAACTTCCAATGATAATAGATGAGAATGGAGACTACAGACTTTGCGTCAATGCCTATGCCTGCTAGCTCGGGCCGGGTCCCTCGTGCTTTCTTGCGTCGCTCTAGTTCCTGTTTCTTCTCCTTCCTACGCTCTTCACGCGCTTCTTCATCCATGGCAACGCCACCTTCCTCTTCTTCGTCATCCTCAATGAAATCATCCATATCTTCATCATCCTCTTCTCCACGACGGTCGTCATCCCAGATCCTCTGAATGTCCTGGACTTGAGGGAGGTCTTCATTATCAAGGTCGTCGTCAGAAGATTCTACGACAGCCTTTCGCTTCGACGAGGCCGCGGGAGATCTAGAATTTCGACCTCGGCGAAGACGAGTGAGGCGGAAAGAAGTCCCTGTGTTCTCCTCCAAGAGCTCAAGGTCTTCATCTTCAAGTCCTTCGTCCTGGTCTGTATATCGGACGTTAGCCTACATCAATGATAGAATTAAAATGCGCGCACGGCGGTGATGTTTCTTTCGCCTTTTTCGCCTTTTTCGACGCTCCTCTGCGCCCTCCTCTTCCTCCTCATCGTCCTCCTCCTCATCTTCGTCGACAATAAAGCCTTCCCGCACCCGTCTTGCCTCCTCTTCGTCGTCCTCGCCTTCCTCAGAGCTATCATCCGTCACGTCAGGCATGACAACATCACCCTCGCCTTCGCCCTCCTGACCGGAACCTAGCATTGGATCATCTTCTTCGACTCGGTGAGGAAGTATTTCGGCAGAAGAGGCCATGATAGAGAATGGTGGGGAACAAGATGTGAACAAAGTCAGGACAGTTTGTATAGGCAAGTGATTGACTACGTAAGCAGGGCTCCTCGCTCCTTAACAAATGGCGAATGGTTTGTACTAGGATAACTAGCCTTATCCACAGTTTTAATCTTTTTTGCAGCTGAACATCTCCATTATATTCGCTTGGCTCTGCAAGAAGCAGAAAAATGCACTCCCACGCCAACCGCCTTTTGCGTTGGATGCTTGTTAGTCGCTAGATGGCCCGACAACCACACCAACTCACCAGTCATTCTCGCTTCCGGGTATTCCAGAGAGCTGCCAGGAAATACACATGCAGAAGCCAATGCCTTAGCTAAAGCGCGTCAGCTTTCCCTTGCCGACTTGACGGCACTTATCCCCGATCCCCCACCCAGCGATCTTGAGTCTGTCTTGGCGCATGTCGATGTCTATACCACATTGGAACCTTGCTCAGTGCGAACTTCTGGGTTAGCTCCATGCGCCGATGCACTTATCAAAGCAAATATAAAGCGTTGTTTCATTGGCGTTGGAGAGCCCGATGACTTTGTCAAATGTGAAGGGGCACAGAAGTTGAAAGACGCAGGAATCGAGGTGGTATGGATTGGCGGTCTAGAAGAGGAATGTCTACGAGCTGCTCGTCGTGGCCATTAGGCCACACCACAAGAGCTTGCCATTAAAGAATACCCAGTGCCCATCTGACTATGCTTGCCCATCTTTTTTAGTGCTTAAACCTAGTTCATTATATGTGCAGAGATCAGATTATGATACCAAAATCCAACGTTGAATTCGTTTACAGATCTGCGTCCATCCGCGTTGTCATATTGGTCAGGAAAGTGCTTACAGTAAATCCATGGCTTGTAGCAGTTGAGATAAAACTTTTGATCGAAATAATTGTTTTCTCACGGTAAGCAAAATTGTCATTGCAGTTGTCTCCTGAAGTTCATCACCTTCATTTACACCGATGCGTATTGAAAAGTGTTATTTTTGCTCCACCAACGTGTACCCTGGTCACGGTATGAATTCCTTTTCATCATTAACGCCCACTCACCTGCTTTTAGGGACTGCTTTCGTTAGAAATGACGCAAAGGTTTTCAGATTTTGCACCTCCAAGTGAGTGGTTTCTTATGTTTTCCTTTGAATGGTGCTTACGCTCCCAACAGGTGCCATAAAAACTTCAAGTATGGCCGATTTTCTGATGGTTATCCCTTTGTACTGAATGATTATCCTTGTCTAGGATGAAACGAAATCCCCGCAAGGTTCGGTGGACGAAGGCGTTCCGAAAGGCTGCGGGCAAGGAAATGACAATTGTAAGATTATTTCTAGTTGATTTTTTCCTTGGCTAACTGGACTTCAGGATTCGACCATTGATTTCGAGAAACGCAGAAACGTTCCTGTTCGCTACGATCGCGATCTCATGCAAGCCACCATCAAAGCAATCAAACGAGTGGGAGAGATAAAGAGTCGAAGAGAGCGTGCATTCTTCAAAAACCGGTACGACAGAATGATGTCTTTGACGAATTCGTCTGATTTAAGCCCTGTAGAATGGCCGCCAGTCGAGAAAAGCAGCGAGCTCACCGAAAGAAAACAATGGAAGCTGCCAAGGCGTCGACCAAACTTCACGAGCCTATGGTTTCCGAGTCCACCAAAGCTCAAGAAAAAATCAAAGTGCCCACAACTTCGCGGAGCGCACTGATACGAGGAGAAGGCCGTTCGATGGGTATGGACATCGATTAATAGGTTCACTCAATTACTTTTCTATGATACCTCTTATGTCACCCTTGCAAGCCTATAGATTACAGGTATGCACCCAGATCATGTATATTACCAATGCATTTTGCACCTCATCATGAAGCAACCAGTATCATTCTGACTCCCGCACTTCACTTGTTAACGCCTTTTGTACTTCGCCTCGTTCTCGTGCCGTATATCGGGATCTAGTGTGTTGTGCAGGCCTAAAAGTGTCTGACTGACAGCTTCACTGGCACCGATCATTGGTTTGAGGACTGCAATGGGAACTGCTCGAATTACTGAGCGTACAGGGCCCTGTAAATGGACTGGTATTAGCCAAGGTTGCTAAGCCTGTTCAGATGAGTTACCTCGTTTCCTGAACGTTCGTAGACTTCCATAGGGACGGCAAGGATTGTTTGAGCTGCCAGGTTTAAATTGCGTCGTAAGCTTCTATATGCAGATTGTACCCCTTCCTTGACGTCTACAGGCTGCTGAGCATATTTTGAAATCGTTTCGGTTGGGTCTTCGATATCTAAGTTTTCTAGATCAGTGAAGTCGTCTCCGCCTGTGACAGCCTCTGTCGTAATAGGGGAGGCGAACTGTCCACCAAGGACGCTTTCAGCTTGCTCTAGTATAACTTGAGTTCCTGTGGCGAGGCGAGCACCCAGTTTGATGGCTTCGATGGCGGTCGATTTGACAAATGCCGTGGTACCCTTCTGAAGGCCGCGAACAATTCGACCATCCTTTTTGTACTGTGCGATGGGAAGAAGAACTAGATCTGCGACCCCAGAGCCAACATTGACCATAGAACGTATGGGCGCAACGCCAGATATGACCTCTACGAGTTGCGTAGCTTTCACATCAGGCGTCCAAAGATCGTTCAGAAGAGTGCCGAGAGTTGCCCAGCCCGTGATCTTTCCAGGTAAACAGTTAGATCGACTCGCTCGAAAAGTGGAATACACCAACTCCAGCGAGAGTGATATGCCGCAACGTCATCTCAGCCCCATCAAAATGGAAGAAGTTCATCAGCTCAATGGTCCTGCCTTCCCGTAATGCTCGATAGTCTACATGCCGAGGTTTATAATCTAGTTTAAGATCGACAGGAAACACTTCCGCCGTTTCTATTGAGCTGAATCAACAGAGAACTCGACAAGAAAAGTGGGCAGCAAACGCACGGAAATAGATCTCGTCTCCACTAGGATTCGTCGATGGGACAGCATGAGGGTCTTTGAAGCTAAAGAAAGTCTTCAAAAAGTCGACTGCATCCTGATCTACGTATAGTCGAAGAGGGAGGATTTTCAGCTAGAGAGCCTCAAAGTAAGTTCTCGTTTCATTCAAATATCGTGAACCTCACGCGAAATCTTGCTTCCTTCGCCGGGACAGTAGGTACAGGTTGAACGGTGAGTAGTTCCATTTTTACCATCGAGGAATCTGTTTCGCGAACATTGCCCCTTGAATCCGACCGAAGTTCTGTGAGAAATTTTTTCCATGTAGACGTTTTGATATGATCTAGGATTTCCACATCTCGTAGAGTTCCAAACGTCCTAGAGAGCAGAGTAGCATTTGGCAGGAAATGATCGATTTCCATATGAAGGCCAGAGAGGCGGAATTCCATATTTGCATTACGCGAACGAGCGAGGCGTTTTCCATGGACACGAATCGATGGGGTCTGGGGTTTTCCAGATACCGCAGGCTTGAGTGTTTGCCAGGAACTCTGGCTTGCGGTCTCTAGGTCCTCTTTGAGCTCCTCGTCAATTGCGGCAATAATTGCACCAGGCTCAAGGCCATCAACATCACGGTCTAATCCAATGTATATGGAGTTGAATAAGAGAGCGCTTGTATCCTCCGCACTTGGATCCTGAACTTGCCCGGTTGCAACAAGTTGTCGAATCTTCGCCAGGCGACGTCGCATCTGCTTAACTTCTTCCTCAATGGTCTTCCTCGTTTTCTGCCAATCGTACCCATCATACAAAAATAGGGTGATGTCGGTGTCGTCTACGCGTATTCGTAAAGTGGTTTCGCCGTATCTGTTTTATAAAGATCTGTAATGGAGCCAGCAGCAGGAGAATTATGCTTACTCTGCAGACGGAGAATGTGGAGGAATGGTGTCAAAGAAATTTTCTACGACCTTTATACCTTCTGGGTGAAGGAGTTTGATCGTCTCGCCACCCACTCTAGATACCACGCCTGTTCCATCCGTTACGATATCTGTATGGTCAGGAGGTTGTGGCTCGTCGACCTCGAATTCATCCAGATCGTCGTCCCTTAGTTCACGTAAGCCTGCAGCTGCCCCGAACGATTCATCCAAATAATCCATGTTGGTAGGCAAGTCATCATAAATCATGTCGGGAGGTGGACCAACTTCTGGTATTCGTCGGAAAGCGGTATCATCCACAGAAGCTGTTTCAAAAAAGAATCCATGATAGTGAAATAAGATCAGATTAAATAGTTTGTGTCATACCCATGAGCCCATTGCCCGAACTTCCCTGTGAAACCATCGCGGGCTTTCGATCAAGTTTGACTTGGCTGTTAGCAGAAAAAGTTATCATTTGCTAAAAGTTATGAAAGGGCGACACCTGCCTTTCCTCCTCCGGAGGTCGAAAAATGGAACCAAAGTCGTCTGCAAATGCAGTTACGGCCGATAATGAATCCGCAGCGAGATGTACCTTGAGACGCGCACGGTCGATCGACACCTGAGGACATGTGAGTTACATTATACATAGAGTGTTAGACTTCAAGTTAGCTTACAGCTGTATTTGGGAGGTCAACGGCATGTTGGACTGACATGGAGAGGTTTTCAATCTCTGCAATAAGTGCAAAACCAGAAGCCTGCCAAGATCAGCTGAGCTATGAGGCCTGGCTTTTACAAGTGACAGACCTTCCAACGCGAAATCCCATGATGCGAAGGCAAACCATTTGCATCAAGCTCGTCAGAAATATCATCTATGGCGAGCAGCGCTAGAGCAGGTATGGAAAGTTTGAATGAGGAGTCTGTTGATTTTTCGAGGACGTCCGTGGCAAAATCCAGATCATCAATCTGCACGATGATAGCACCAGGATAGTTAGGAGAAAAAATTCGAATAGCTCCGTCAAAGAGCTTCAGAGAGATGTGGGTTCTTTCGCTGGGTATGACTGACTCAAATGTCTAGTATAAAGTAGACAGGCTGAGAACTTCATAGACGCAAGTTATTGGTTCACTGCACTCACCCCTGGTGGTGACTTGGCGAAAGATGCCAAATCCTCAACCCATGTAAAATTCGGCAAGATGTTGAATGTAAAGCCCGTCAAAGCCAGTTTCACCCGTGATTCCTTGGCGGAAGTTCCTGGAAGAGTTGACGAAGTGAAACGGAGTTTGACCATAGGTTTTGGGGTCAAAGTCTACATGCCTATCATGAGATAGAATTTTTATGGAAGGGAAATAGTATACAGACCAAACTTCGAGGAGAGGTAAGTGATATATATGTTTGACTTGATATCGAGGTGAGCATGTCTTTGATGGTCAAATCCATTGCCTGTACTGTGAGGGCCATTTCGCTCTAAAGAACGGTTGGTAAAACGACGTAAAATTGGTTGATAGACTATACATGCCTTTCCCTCTGACGGGGGTTCGATTGAAAGTTCGAGATCCGACGAACGAACGATGAAAGGTCGAATATCTAGAGTCTGGGCGCGATGTACGAACACTTCAAGAAAGGCTTACAGACAACATTAGTTATTTTTCAAGTTTCTTAAAGGCGTCTATAGCTCACCTTCCGAAATGTTTACTTTGAGTACGGATCCAGAACGAGAGCGTTCTGAACCAGCGCTCCATCCACTCCCACTACCGTTCCTGGACTTTGCAAAGTATCGGCTCCCGATTAAACTCGTGTCACGACTCTCGACTTCCTCTACCTGGCTACCTTGGAAAGATCTACCCATGTACTGCGCCACATCATCGGCCCAATATTGGAGACTATCTAGCATGGGCTTAGAAATGTCACAAATTACAGAGGGGATATCAATTCTTAGGGAAATAACGTCCGCATGTTCAGGCTCGGAATTAAGAGACTTCGTGAGAGTCATCCGTGGAAGGAGAGGAGTTGCTGCACGGTCAAAGTCATCGACAGAATCAGATTCGAGAGTGCCAACAGACAGTATGGATTTCGCCGAGGATTCATTTGCAGGGCAATATGCAGCGAGTATTCGCCCAAAGCTAGATCCTACGATGTGAACATTGCTGTGCGATGGCTGACCGTCGTTTGGTTTTAACCCACCGTCAGCAAACCTAGGGCTTTTTGTTACGTAAGGAACTGTGTAAAGCCCTATGTCGTGCAAGTCGACCAGTAATGCCCCTGATCTTCGAGAATTGAAGTGAGCTGGAGAAGGACAGCGAATCTGAACTCGAATCAAATCAAAAGTTGTCGTGATCTCAGCCCTAGAAGTACGCGTCCCCTTATTCTGTCGAGCCATGAAACGGTAGTTCCAGAAATTTACGGTAGGTATACGCACCTTCTGCCTCTGATGTGCAACTGTCTTCGCTACATCAACTTTTTCTTTCGCGCTGTAGTCAAAACCAAGGTCCAAATCCTCAATAACCATCTTTTCCAATCGTTTTCTTTCTGCCTCCCTTTGTTGAAGATTCCAAGTAGACGGCGAAGCAGGAGCAGTATCTGTCTCACTCCTATCTTCAACATCAAACCCAGGCTCCACATTAGGAGAGACGGGGTGACCAGAGAACGCCTTCATTAGATATGCGGAAAGGTCGTCGCCACCGAGAATTGTCTCAAGATCTAAGAAAAAATGCAGAGGCACTACTCGGATATCAACTTCGTGGGATGAGCCCTCCGCGTTATTCCCAGAAGTTTTACGGACTGTGGATTTCACAGTGATAGCAGGAGTCGCGGTTGTCTTCTCACCTCTCTGAGGGTCTGAAGCTTGTCTTCGGTTAAGCTTAGTGCGCCACAATGACAACTTGAGTCCATTTGACAGTTGATTTTCGGCTGTCCAATCAACAAGCCCAAAGATAGGAAGAGCAATTTCAAGATTGTCTGCGTTCGGATGTCGATGCTGATGGTCATATTGACCGAGAATATTAGGGTCTGTGATTAGGATCGGCGAGGCAGTAAAGGTGCGTGCAACTGCACTATGAGGTGTTCCTTTGATGTAGAAAAGTGAAAAGTCTCCGATGATAATGGCGGATAGGATTTCAGTGGGCATGGATGACCTCAACTTGGTGCTCTTTTTACCCGAAACGCGGTTTTCCGACGCAATGGATATCGTAGCTGATACCGCGTCGATATAAAACCGAGCATAGCTATGAGGCAAGATCGGGGGTACCAAAGGCCACTTAAAGAATTCCTCCAAAGAAGCAGACGATAGATCATCTTGATGCGAAGCGGGAAGGGGAAGCAAAAGGACGATGCCACGAAGGTTAATGGACAGCCTGAGCTCAGGAAAGGGCTGTTCAGAATCAACCCCCATCTCTTTTTCAGAAGAATGAGAGGGAATGTTATTGGCGAGCTCTAGCAAACCACAGATCTGCCAAGCCTGAAGTGCGCAAGCAAAGATTCCAATAGTCAGCGTGAATTGGATTCTTCCTTCCTCTCCATGATATTCATGGCTTTGACTTTCGACCCCGGGAACAAGAGGTGAAGGAGTATCAATATGTAATATGATCGGGGATGAACCAAAAGACATGATGGTTTCCCCAACGCTATGTTCAAACGACTGATTATTGGATGGGGAAGTTGATTCATGTGAATCCGTCGCCTGAGCCATGCCAGATTCCCTTTCTTGCTCTGTGTCGTCGCCATCTTTATCGTTGCAAGGTGGTGATGTGGAGAGTGCGCTCTGATACATACTGCTCGCAACAGAGCTACTTGGGGAGATATGACGAGAGGGAAGACAAGCTAGAGACTGAGACATTGCAAACTGTGCCTCTTCATCCAGGGAGGACGACGATGAAGCAGGAGAAACAGGTCGATGAATTTCACGTGACGGCGAGGGTGAGTGCTTTGTCGGCGTACGCAACCCAGCAGTAGACTGGACTTCGGAACGAAGGTTGCAAGTGGATAACGTGAATCCTGAAACTGAGATGGTCCTGCGATGGCCACGAACTTGAAGGGCCTCAGGGGCTCCCGATTGAACGCTAGAATCATCTGTCTGATATCGAATATGGGAGATAGAGGCAGTGATACTCATGTTTTCAGGATGTACGAGGGTGATGCTGATATTCGTTGCATCGAATTCGAATCTGGCAAGCAATCGCTCGATGAGGGTTGTGAATATGGATACACCTGCGGGATCCATGTCCGAAGCAGCCTCCTCCGGGATAGATAAGAAAGGATCCGCGGTAAGTCCACCTGGAACGGAAGGGTCATCCTCGAATGGCGGTATGGTGACCGTGTCGGCGTGCATAGAGTTCCAGAGAGCTGCTCCTTCTTGCGCCGACAGCTCATCGTGGATAAAGGACTCTGCAACGGAAGCAACAGAGTCAGCCAGATTTGCGGGATTGGTATGGGTATGGGATGACAGTGGTAAAAGGACAAAAGAAAGGTGAAGAGAGTCGACTGAAAAGCCAAGGGTGGATGACAATGGATTTGGCCATGGTACTCGAACAATTACAGAGGAAATGGATCCGGTCTGCAGTGAAACAGGAATGCCTGGTATTAGGGAGTTTATTGCCTTTATGATCATTGAATTTGAGCTCTTGCACTGCAAAAACGAATATTAACAACACACTTCATTGTCCAACTCGAGGTCATTGATTTGAACAAAACCGGACCCGATCTTTGAATCTATTTGACTAGAATCAAGTTGACCAGGCCTCACAAGGTGGCCCAAAGTCTTTTTGAGCACGAATGAGATGAAGCGGCCCTGGAGACTTGAAGGAAGGGAGATGTTTAGAGATGGCAGGCCAGGAAGCCACGATGAGTACCACGATGAGTACCATGAAGACATGACGGGTAACGGCAAAGAAATTAATGCGGTTTATGAGCCTTGTGTTAGTCGCAACGACGATTGACGTCGCAGCAGCATGAGAGCAGTCTTCGACTTACTCAAAGTAGCCCCTCTCAAGATACAAAGGTAAGTCACATGATCACATACGTCAGGTCCAACTTGCACTCTGTCGTGCTGCACCTTACTCAACGTTCACAAGAAACAATGACAAGTCTCGTGCTATATAGTTGTGAACTCTGCTAGTAGGGTGTATCATGTCATGCCAAATTGCACCTCCAGCTCTGTGGCAATCCAAGTGGGTAAATCCATACTCTTCGGGAGCATCTAAGATCCTGTTGAATGTTGCCGCAGACGAATATAACAACATCGTAATGTCCGGATGTCGAGTGGCGAAATCACAGGCAGCTTCTTCGAGCTCAAGATTATACTTCCCAAGATTCTCGGCGACAGAATCTGCTTGTCTTACTGGAACTGCACTGGCCAGTCAGTCGTGTTTGCACAGCTGGCAGCGTAAAGTGAACCTTACCAGCTGGACACCGACTGACTGGGGGAACATTGATAAAGAGGAAGTTTCTTGCTCCTGTTTCATAAAGCTGCTCTTGAAGCTTGAATAGACGTGCTATGTTTTCCTTGTGCTCTTTTGAATGCCTGAAAAAATCGTCTTCAGATACCAGCAGTGAGTTCTAGCCAGTAAAATGAACACACGCGCAATCGTTAATCCCCACCCATGTAGCTGAAATGTCTTAGTCAGACAGACATTTCTAATCACCCAAATGAACTTTACTAAATAGTGCATTATCAGAAGACCAGTGAGCCCACTGCGGCTTTTGGCCTACACCAGAAAGAAAGCGGCAGATTTGACGATGCACTCCATCGATGGTGTCTCCGCCAACAGCATAATCGTACACCAGCAACGGAGACATCAGGTACTCCGGATCTTGCGTGGCGTTGCTTCCAGAGATAAACCTTGGGCGTGGAACGTACTCTGTTAGAAGATGTCCCACCCAGTTGGGAAGATCCACTTCATTCCATGTATATCCTGGGAATGGAACCCCTAATGGTTGTTCAGCTATGGACTTGCAAGTATCGTGGAATAAATCAAATCCGATGGAACTGTATGAATCGCCACTTGCAATTGTGGATGACCGGCAGTCAGCTTTTGCCTGCAGGTTCAGAGGTAAAGGGACACGTACAAGATGATCAGATATGAAAGGTTCGAGAATCCAGGCCAGGCAGAAGATACTCTGATGATTTTTGACATTGGTGTTGGGGTTGGTTAAAAAGTGTGGATGTTGATTTCGACAAGAACGACTTGATTAAACGTAACTTATCACGCACTGGGTCATGATATCTGATTGATTGGAGCCAGGTTTCGCGATCAGTTTTTGAACAGCTGCGCGGTTCATAAGTACTTACT